>BSQZ01000086.1:1727500-2002500 GCA_033239005.1 Lamellibrachia satsuma | reverse complement strand
TATTGAAGTCTACCGGCGCAGCAGATGCTGGAACGACAATTGTAGGCCCTGGTACCACAACAAGCGTTGCCATTACCCTTGTATTGAAGTCTACCGGCGCAGCAAATTTGGTAAAATCCACTGTAATTGCCACAACCTGCAACACACACCAGGGACAAACGTGACATGTAAACAAACATACTGGAATTGTCTCATATCAGTTGCAAGCATCCTCGCAAGCCAAGGGCTGTTGAGTACGCGATAACCCCCGGCAGATATACCTGTTGAAACATGGATTTTTCAGTTGCTGTGTAAAAACTCCGTCCTCAACTGATTTATCATATCGCCAATCTGGTCCGTTTATGCCCAAACATGTAGTATGTGAATAGTTTATGGAACATCTGAAGTCAATTAAAAAACTGCCTATTTATGCTCAATTCATATACATTTGTTAATTCTATTCATGTTCAAATCATATGAATAATTGACTTTAGTATGGTAAGGCTCAAAATAGTCGATCTACAAAATGGCAAACACTCTGCGGATCAATGCCAATTATTGACGTGACTTCCTTCGCGATTTCCATCCTCTCGCCGATCACATGACAGAGATACGAAATTTCACTTAGTGTGAAATTAGTGAGTTTTCAGCGTTTCTGTTTTTTCACTTGATTTAATGTTTGACCAAACATTAAGTGATGTCATAGTTTGGTTGATGATTTCACAGACAAAAGGGCATAAAATGTTCTACAAACGAGCATGGCATGGGATATATAAATGGACAATTCCACGTTTCAACTGCCAGGGAAATCGTATTACTTCTACCGCATGTTGATGACCACACAGTTAACTTGAATATGCAAGTGTTCCATGTTATGCCATGTGTTATGTGGGTTATGTGTTCCATGTTCCATGCTATTGCGTTTGTTGCAGGAAACCTACGCCATATGGTCAACAATGACACGAACAACTTGCACACATTTCAATACATTGTAGACGATTTGATCACAAATTGTGTTGGATAAGGGAGCGTCAAAAGCCCTCACTTGGCAGCCGGCATTGTACATAGACATTGAATGACCAACTGTTGCATGTGTTATGTATGCTTTAGATATAGAACTCAATTTTCGCAGTATTTCGGACAAGGGTCGGTGTTTTTACATAGGCGATTATTGTGTACACTCGTCGGATTGTGAAAATGGCTCATATCGCTGAGATGGTTACCTGTTGATCCACCGCTACGGCGAGCGATTCTGAACCACAAATCGTCGCTTTCATCAACGGAGAGAGTGGCTGATAAGCAGTACGTACGTCAGTTTGCACCAACTAGTAAGAAATTCGATAATAATAATAATAATAATGCATTTCTTATATAGCGCCCCACCCAAATAATTGTTCTGGTGTATACATTATAAATAAAATCATACACATTAAAACCACTTACTTACTTACTTACTTAGTCCTCTTCTTGCCCGGTGGCACGTAAGGCATCAACAAGAGAGCGCCACTGCTGTCGGTCTGCAGCCTATTTGGTGATGGTGTTCCATGTCAGGCCGCATTCTTTCATCTCCTTCTCCACTGTTCGTCTCCATGTTTCTTTTGGGCGACCACGTCTCCTTTTTCCATCTGCTGTCCAGCGTAAGGCTGTCTTGGGCAGTGCGCCAGGTGACATTCGGCACACGTGTCCAAGCCATCTCCATCTTCTCTTCTTTATCTGTGTGGCCAAGGATGTTGCATCTGTTTTGCGGTGCAGCTCTTCACTAGTGATGGTGTTGGGCCAAAATACTCCTAGGATCTTCCGTAGACACTTGTTTTGGAATGTCTCAAGCTTGTGTGCTAGCTTGGCTGTCAGTTTCCAGCACTCGGAGCCGTAGAGAAGTACACTGAGAACATTACTATTGTACAGTCTCAGTTTTGTTTCCAATCTCAGTTGCTTGGATTTCCAGATGGGCTTCAGCATAGCGAAGGTCTGACTTGCCTTTCTGATCCTAGCCGTGGCATCTTTTGCAGAGTCTCCATCTGTTGTGATTTTGCTTCCCATGTATGCAAAGTCCTGAACGTCTTCCAAAGCCTCACTGTTGTTTATGTTGTTTATGGTGATGGGGTTATCTGTCTTGTTGTTGATCCTCATCAGTTTGGTTTTTGCTGTGTTGAGCTTTAACCCAATCTGTGGTGCTGTTCTTGTGAGTTTGTCCATCTTTTCTTGCATGTCTTTGTGCCTGTTAGACAGCAGTCCAATGTCATCTGCATAGTCCAGGTCTTCCAAGATCGAGGTAAGTGTCCATCTGATGCCTCTGTTTCCATTTTTGGTGGTTTCTATCATCAGCCAGTCGATGGCAAGGGTGAAAAGAAATGGTGAGAGAATGCGTCCCTGTTTTACTCCGGATTTTACGCTAAAGCTGTCTGACATGTGAATGTTACAGGCGACTTGACACTGGACGTCTGTGTAAAGTATCTTGATCACATTTACCATCTTCTGTGGGATCCCGTAGTGACGTAATATTCTCCACATGGATTCTCTGTGAAGGCTGTCAAAGGCCTTTTCAAAGTCAATGAAGGCAATGTAGATCGTACTGTTCCATTCCGTGCTTTGTTCCAAAATCTGCCGTAGCGTGAAAATGTGGTCGATGCTTGAATTTCCTCTTCTGAAACCGGCTTGTTCCTGGCGGAGGATTGTATCTGTAGCTGCTGATATTCTCTTTAGGATTATGCGGCTGAAAATCTTGCATGTCATTGATAACAAGGTTATGCCCCGCCAGTTGTTACAGTTCCCCAAGTCGCCCTTCTTTGGTAGCTTGATAATTGTGCCTGTCTTCCAATCATCTGGTGTGTCTTCCTCATCCCATATTCTCTGGAAGATCTGGCAGAGGATTCTGGGTGTTTCTTTTTCATCTGCTTTCAGCATTTCTGCGCAGACGCTGTCGCTTCCTGGTGCTTTTCCATTCTTCTGGGCTTTAATGGCTTCTCTGACTTCTGCTTCTGTGATTTGGTCGAGGTTGATTTCAAGGTCATCTGCTGCCTCCGGGATGTCTGCACGTCTGGGTGGATCTGCACGATTGAGAACCTGTTGGAAATGCTCCTTCCATTTCTTTCTCGACTGTGATTATCTTTCCATCTGCATCTTTCAGTGGGAGATTCTGGTTTGGACCTGTATCTCCTTTCAGCTTCTTGGTTATTTGGTAGAGTGACTTCATATCCTTTCTTCTTGCTGCTGCTTCTGCGTCTTCTGCGAGGTTTTCAATATAAGTTCGTTTGTCTACTCTGGTACTCCGTTTTACTTCTTTGTCTTTTTGTGAGTATTCTCTTGACAGTTTTTCTTTGAGTCTTGGGGACTTTGTGGTGAGCAGCTTTTTCTTTTTTCATTTCCTTTGGTCTATTTTGTCCCAAGTTGATGTGGAAATCCACTGCTCTTTCTTTGCTCTTCTGTAGCCTAGCACTGCTTTCCCTGCTAGCTCCATAACCATGTTGAAACTGTGTATAGTCATCTCTGTTTCCTCCTGCAGAATACCATAACTGTTCTTCAGAGCAATTGTGAACTGTTGCTTGGTTTCTGGGTTTTGTAGCTTGGTGGTATCAAAACGCTCTTTCTTCTTCTCTCCTGTCTTTGCGTTTCTCAGTTTCAGTGCAAGTTTTCCTATCAACAGGTTGTGGTCGCTGCCAGCATGAGCTACTCTCCTTGTTTTGACGTCTTGTAGAGAGCGTCTCCATTTTCCATTTACAAGGATGTGATCAATTTGACTCTCAGTTCTGCCGTCTGGGGATCTCCATGTCAGCTTATGTATTGTCTTATGTTGGAAGAGTGTCCCTCCAATCACGAGGTCATTCTCCCCACATATGTCACACAATCTGCTGCCGTTATCAGTCATTGTACCTGTCCCGTGTTTGCCCATGATCCTTTCCCTGTTAGTGTTGTCGCTCCCAACTCGTGCATTGAAATCTCCAAGAACCACTAGTACGTCATGTTTGGGGATGTCTTCCAAAATTGACTGAAGACTGTCATAGAAGTTATCTTTTTCTTCTTTTTCTGCTTCCTCTGTAGGTGCGTAACAGGTTACCACTGAGAGTTTGATAAATCTGGACTTAAATCTAGCATAAAGAAATCGTTCAGTTATTGGTTTCCATTTAAGAAGAGTGTTACCTTTGCTGGAATGTGAGAACACTATATCAGAGAGGAAGACTGGCACAGGTTCTCCAGGAAATGCACCAATACAAAATCAGCCTTCTATGTATCATGGAGGCTAGATGGACTGGAGCTGGAAAACGACAACTGGCGACAGAAGACACCATACTGTGGTCAGGCAGAGAGGACAACCAACATAGACAGGGAGTAGCCCTGATCATCCAGAAGGAGAAAGGTAACACATTAAAACCACTAATGTATAAAAAATATACAATTATTACTAGTAATGGAGTACAATATATTGTCTATGCAATTAGTTAAAATTAATTAAACACAAAACTATACTAAATAAAGAAGTGAAGTGTAAAGCGCTTTGAGCAGTCCTAAGGACTGGATACCGCGCTATATAAGAACTTACCTATTTGATAATAATAATAAAATAACGAATTAAACTTACAAATTAATTAAAATATGAAATTAATTATAATCATTCATTAAGTATATAAATTAATTAATAATAACAAATTAATTATTAAAATAAATAATATATATATATATATATATATATATATATTATTAATTAAAATCACAATGGACAAACATTCTATATAAACATAAAGCATTTTTTTAAAGATACATCTTGATGATACATAATGACGATAACACCTCGGGTAATGTTAAATTAGTAAGGATGTTTCAGTCATTATATGTTATCTCAGGGAATGGATAAAGAGCATATATGCACAAAAATACTCACATTACATCAACACAATTTACAATATGATCTAGACACAGGTCGTCAGAATGGTCTGATGTTATTAAATTTTAGGAAACACAAAATACAAACAAACTGGACACAGGAACATACAGGAAAAACATAAAATGGCAGATACTGTTCTCGGCACAAACATCAAAGTATATTACTGGGTTGACTAGAGTAAATATGACACAAATAAAGAACAAAGTAATTATATATTATTATGTAGAAATATGTTATGGCAAAACGTTCCCATTTCTTTTTCAAACTTAAAATATTAAGGAAGTTAGCATAGCTAGAGAACACAAAGTAACGGTAAAAAGATAACACTGAGTAGTATAGATAAGAAAGTATTCAATCTCGCAGAGGATCATACACGAATTGATCACACTATTTACTGATTCTGTAAAAGTATAAGTACGTTAAACAATTGCCATCGGCAATGTATTACTTTGTATAGCAATAGTTTTAAATATTTTGTCACCACATGGCGTTTCAAGAATATGGGTTTTTTTGTCACCGTATCAACAGGTAAACAAAATGGAGCGTCTCTGATATAGCATTTGTCTTGTCCTTACGGTAAATATACGCCTTTATCATTTCCGTATCATTGTTGTAGCAAAGAAATGATGTCGAGTAATTTTATGGAGGATTGCGATCCCGTTTAAAAGTATGAACGTCTGAAGAACACTTCGTAGATACTCGCTTGGGAAGTACTTCAACGAAAGCACCACTTCAACGCCTGCGTCTATCATTGTCCCATCTCAATTAATTCGTAGCTGCAAAGTCAGGCTTTCATGTCTTCAAAACAGTGACGGCGATGATGATGATAATCATAATTATAAAAATTACAAATTAAATAATAAATATTATTAATAATATAGACAAGCTGTATTCGTTACATAGTAGTCACTCTACTTACATTATTGCTGTTTTCTGGTGGCTGCGACAAGGATGCTTCACTGCGAGACTATCACTGACCACTGACTGGGCTACAGGCAGCCTTTATAGTAATGTTGCCCGGGAGGGAGCGGCAATGATTCGTGGGTGCACATCGCTTAAATCAAATGGCGGACAATTACATTGGCAGCCCAGAGCTGTTATTTATGTAAACGACGCCAAAAGGTTTGACCCCATGGACTGGTGGGTTTGCCCCCGAAATCAACCATCAAAAGGGGCAAAAAAGTACATTTATTTATGGGAACGGCGCCAAGGCTAAAACAGTGCCACATGTTACCTTGGGGTTCCCTGAGTATGGAATGACCAATGTCAGCAATTCTAGGTGGGTGATTACCCATGCTAGCAACCCCCAAAGGGTGCGGAAAAGGGGAATGTATTTATAAGAATGACGCCAATGCTAAACACATTGTCAAATCTTTCCATGGAGTTCCCTGATTGTGGATTGACCAATGCCTGCAATTTTAAGTGGGGCCTTCCCACTGCCAGCAACCCCAAAGGAGTCACTTATTTAATGGAATGATGCGAAGGATAAAAAAGGTGTCAAATGTTCCAGCAATGTTCCCTGAGTATGGAATGACCAATACCAGCCATTTTAGGCGGGGTCTTCCCCCTGCCAACAACCCCTAAAGGTGAGAAAAGGGGGCATTTATTTAATGGAAAGACGCCAATGCTAAAAAAAACAGTGTCAACTCTTCTCTTGGGGTTCGCTGAGTATGACATGACCAGAACCTGCAATTTTAGGTGGGGCTTCCCCCTGCCAACAAACCCAAAGGGTTAGAATGTGTTTCTGTACAAACTTTTCTCATCGAGATCATCATTATTAGATCAAATTATGGACTAGGGGGCTTAAGTTGCTGGTGGGGTTAAAGTCTACATAACATTCCTGGAATTGGTCATTCCCTACTGAGGGAACTCAAATGGAAGATGTGATGCTGTTATTTACCCTTGGGGCCAATCCTTAAAAAAAATATTTTGGGTTTGCTGGCAGAGGAAGACCCCACCTAAAATTGTTGGTTTTAGTCGTTCCGGACTCAGAGAACCCTAATGGAACAGATGACACTGTTTTTAGCCGTGGCGTCATATGCATAAGTCCCCCTTTTGTTACCCTTAGGGGTTGCTGGCACGGGGAATGACCCACCTAAAGTTGTCGGCATTGGTACTTCCATACTCAGGGAACCCCGAGGGAAGATTTTACACTGTTTTTAGCTTTGTTGTCATTCCCAAAATAAATGCCCCCTTTTCTCACCTTTAGGGGGTTGTTGGCAGGGTGAAGGACCCACCTAAATTCTTTTGCATTGGTCATTCCATACTCACGGAAACCCAATCGAACATTTAGCAGTTTTTAGCCTTGGCGTAATTCCCATAAAATAAATGTACTTTCCCCCTTCGATTGGTGATTTCTAGGGCACCCCCCACCCGGGAGAAAAGCAATTTTGAGATGTCAGGGGTGGTCTCTTCAGTCCATGGGTCAAACCTTTTGGCGTCGTTTACATAAATAAAAGCTGTGGGCTCCCGGTCTAAAGGCAAAAGTGCGACCGAATCGATCAGCTTAAATGGTCTTCAAAAGATGTATGTTGTGGGAGACACCTGCATTTTGTGGCGCTGACTGCTTGGCAAAGCCGCTGAGTATTATTTTTACTTTTAGTGTCAGCTAGTTACAAGTCAGCCTCTTAGATTATTACCGTGTCACTAAACTAACCATCTATCTACACTCGCGTCCACCAAGCACCAAGAGGGCACCGATCTATGTGTTCGTGTTTGCTCGTCCTGATACATGAATGTATGTGTTTATCTTACTAAGCTACGTTTAGCAATATGAACTTAATATTGCTTTGGATGACTTATTGCACAATGCCAACATTATTTAATTTGTTTAATATTTTGTAAGCTACGTGTAGTAATGCAAACTGTATACATTGCCCTACAAAACGTCTTCGTTGTTCGGCATTTCACAACCAGTATTCCACAAATAGCTTATTAACACTTAATACGTCCTTGATCAACGGACCACGCGGACACGTGGGAGTTGGAACAACGCCCACGGACTTTGCGAGATTCAGTGATCACTTATGGGGTTGTTTGACCAGGGTCACGTTGCCTTGGAATGAGCTGTTGAAAGTAAACGAGGCGAGGCAAGGAGTAGTTTACGGCGGAACATATTAATTGAATCTAAACTGACTCACTTACATAAATTATAATTGCATTTCGAGCGTTTTCGAAAATAACTAATATACGGATTTACTTTCACGAATAATTATAATTTACTGTTCGTTATTGTCTTACAAAAACAATTTATAGTTTCTTAGCCCGCGTAAAACGATGCTGGTAAAAGTGCTTTACATTTCTTTTTGAGAATATGTTAGACAGTAAAGGTGTATTCATGGCACGCGACATCAAATGACACTCAGAAATCAGAACAAAACGCTTCAATCATTAGTTCCTCAACAGCTCGAAAGATGGCCTGGTTTTGAGTCTACACACCTGACTTGATCCGTGAATCTGTATAGTACGTATCGACTCCACACCATAAGAGTTATGTGCGAAAGATCGAATTATAAGCTTTGATGGGCTTGGCTCTTTGACTGCGCCACCTTTGTCACGAAACACCAACATTGGGCATGTCTTCATAATAATGGGGACTAATATATTTTCGTCTCCAATGCAAGTGTGATTGCTTTGACGCCAGGAACCATTTAATCTTCAGCCAGTAGCGACCCTTTTAAATATTAGCTGAATGTCGTTTATCAAGGTCACTAACTTGCACTTGCTCGAGTTCGCCGATGCCAACGATTGACGGCTGTGCAGAACGCAAAATTAAAATATCTACTCTCGGTCCATATGCTTATAAGTCATTGTTTTTACAAACACAAGACATTTGTTGCACATTTTCCATATCGCTAACGAGCCATTGCCAGAAAAAAACACTGTTGACGGCATATCACTAAAGGAATAATATTACCCATATTTAGTAATTGCATTCTATGTATGTATATATGTATGTGTGTATGCATGTATGTATGTATGTATGTATGTATGTATGTATGCATATGTGTGCATACGTATATGTACGTATGTATATATGTATGTATGTATGTACGTATGTACGTATGTATGTATGTATGTATGTATGTATGTATGTATGTATGTATGTATGTATGTATGGATGGATGTATGTATGTATGGATGCCAAAAAATTACAGACCAGTGAGTTTAACATCAGTTGTATGTAAATTACTCGAAACATTAATTAGAGACCACATGCCTCGTAAAACATAAATTAATAAATCCATCTCAACATGGATTCCTAAAAGCAAGGTCATGTCTAACCAATCTCTTATGTTTTTTAGAAGAAATTACAAAGTGGGTAGATGACGGGTCACCAGTGGATGTTGTCTACTTAGATTTTCAGAAAGCTTTCGATAAAGTGCCACATCAAAGATTGTTACTTAAACTAAAAGCCCATGGTATAGGCAATTATGTAATCAACTGGATAGAAAAGTGGCTTACACAAAGAAGACAGAGAGTAATAGTAGATGGTGAGATTTCAAACTGGAAATCGGTTTTGAGTGGGGTACCACAGGGATCAGTATTAGGCCCTATACTGTTTTTAATATATATAAATGATCTGGAGGATGACATATCTAGCAAAGTATTCAAATTTGCAGATGACACAGAAGTATTCAGAAAGGTTACTAATGATACAGATAAACAAAGTTTACATGATGATCTGGAAAAATGAGTTAAATGGTCAGAAAAATGGCAAATGTTATTCAATTTTGGGAAGTGTAAATGTATACACATAGGACATGGAAATATGGACGAGGAATATAAAATGGGGGATGCTGTACTAGGTAGAACCACACAAGAAAAGGATTTAGGAGCAACATTTAATGCTGACATGAAAGTTTCAGAGCAATATGGGATTGCTGCTTCGAAAGGAAATCAAATTCTAGGGCTAATTAGGAGAACTATCACGTATAAGGAGAAACATCTAATTGTACCCCTGTACAAAGCAATAGTTAGACCACATTTTGAATATTATATTCAGGCATGGAGGCCATATCGTAAAAAAGACATATATAAGCTAGAAAGAATACAACGAAGAGCAACTAAGATGATTCCAGAATTAACATACCTTAGTTACGAAAGTCGCTTATTACAATGTGGTTTGACAACACTAGAGACCAGGAGACTAAGAGGAGACCAAATAGAAGTGTTTAAAATAGTGAACGGTTATGAGGATGTTGATAGGAATATGTTCTTCAAACTTAAAGAAAGCAGTAGAACCAGAGGACACAAAGCAGCATTAGTTAAGGAGCATTGCAGGTTGGACATGAGAAAGTACTCTTTCTCACAGAGGGTGATAAATGAATGGAACAAACTGCCAAATGATTGTGTTAATGCTAGTAGTGTGAATATGTTTAAAAATAGAATTGACAGATATCTGATAAGGGCGGGCTACACAAAGATGAGAAATTGTTGGACTCTCGATAAGCCAATGGTTTCCTTGTCCACTTGCCATCTGGAACTTGTTGTTCGAGATGGCAATATTGTTAAATCTTGTTAAATGTATGCATGTATGCATGTATGTATGTATGTACGTATGTACGTACGTACGTAAGTAAGTATGTATGTATGTATGTATGTATGTACGTATGTAAATATGTATGTATGTGTGTATGTATGCATGCATGAATGGAGCCACCCCCTCTTCCCATCGACATCTTATGATGTAACGTCAGCACTTCATCAAACATACGTGACCTTGGCGTACAGCTCGACTCCACGATGTCGATGACCGCACACGTTAATTGTACCTGCCGGACTGTCTACGTCCAACTACGTGGCGTAGCGCGAATACGATCATCTCTGCCACACAGAGTGTGAAAGACGCTTGCACACGCGCTTGTCAACTTCGCAAATACGGCCCTGTACTGCATTACCGGAACCTTGCTGCATCGACTCCAGGTGCGCGTGTCGTCCTCTGCCTACGTCGACGTGACCAACACAGCACGACGGCGGCACTACGAGAGCTACACTGGCTGCCTGTAGCGCAGCGAAGTCAGTTTCTACTGTTGACGTTTATGCACGGAGACGTGCATGCAAACATTCCACGTTACCGTTCTAACCGTATATCGCCATACGTTTTCTGTCGCAGTATTCGTTCGACTGACCTTTCTCTCATTGTTGTTCCTACGGTTCCTGGAAGGGTTCGGGCGACGGGCTTTCTCGAGTGCAAGTATCATCATCTGGAACACTCTTCCAATAGGGCTAAGAACGCAACGTGATTCTAGACGTTTTCAGAAGGACCTCATAACCTTTCTTTTTAATCAAGTTTTTTTTGTAATTTTATATATATATATATATATATATATATATATATATATATATATATATATATATATATATATATATATATATATATATATATATATATATATAAACATGTATACATGCACGCATTCATACATACATACATACATAGTTTTACCAGATTTATCACAGTTGCCATTCAATGTAACATAATCCATTCCAGATGGCAAGTTGAAAAGGAAATTAACGGCTTATCGAGTGTCCAACGCTGTTTTATCTATTTGTATTCCACCCAAATCAAAACTCTATCATTCCTCTATTCTTCCTTAGAGGTCCCGTGTTGCCGCTTGAGCGGTAAGCCGTGCATCGGTAAGTGGATTAGCCCACAACACTATAGAAAAAGCCTTAGTTTTGTTTCGCTAAAATGACATAAAGGGTGCGATTTTACAGGAGAAAGTGGTCAACGAGAACACAGAGAAAGCGTAAAAGCGTTGGGTTAGGTGAGGAAGCCTCACGTCAAGTCTAACGATCCTCATTGGAAGAGCAGTACTCGGGCCACGTACTACGGGTCTTTCGGCTTTGACAGTAGTCAACGGAGAATGGAGTCAAATTCTCTAGATGCACACAGTTACTGTATTTTGAAAATATCGAAAAGGTATGCAACTATTCGTAATTATCAACCAAGGAAAAGTTAACAAAGACCGCCGTGAAAATGGAACACACACACCGGGCGGGTCGATGTTCCGTCAGAGCTCATACGAAGATTGTCGTTCCTGACAAGCACCATCCACCGCTGTTAAGTTGCTTATCTCGTGTCAACACAAGTCAACTCAAGAACGTGTGTCCTTTACTAGTAGCATGGCACGCAACAGTTTTAGTTTTCGACACAATAATAGCAATGTGTCAATGATGTAACGTCGGCATCTTTGTTTACGCCTAAACA
Source organism: Lamellibrachia satsuma (assembly GCA_033239005.1). NCBI lineage: Eukaryota > Metazoa > Annelida > Polychaeta > Sabellida > Siboglinidae > Lamellibrachia > Lamellibrachia satsuma. Next base: position 1,990,429 of record BSQZ01000086.1, on the reverse strand, counting down.
GGCGACGGTACAGCGTGGAGCCAGGATAATCGAGACTACCAACGTTATCGATCGATTGATGCGCAAACTACCAATCGGCAGTCCGTTGATTCCGCAGCGCAATCTATATATACACACACATTATATTACAAACGTATATATATATATATATATATATATATATATATATATATATATATATATATATATATATATATATATATATATGTATATATGTATATATATATATGTATATATGTATATATGTATATATGTATATATATATATATATATATATATATATGTATATATATATATATATATCTATATATATATATATATATATATATATATATATATATATATATATATAGAGAGAGAGAGAGAGAGAGAGAGAGAGAGAGAGAGAGTGAGAGAGAGAGAGAGCACTATACCACTTAGGAAGGTGATCTTGGTGTCAAACGTCAGGTATATGGGGTCAATAAGTTCAATAAAACAATTTGTAAAACAATTTTAAAACTATTTGTAATACCAGAGATAACATTTTATTTGTTCACGCACTTTCCTTTCATTGCGATAACTCTACTAATGAGCGCCCGATCTTCACGATACTTCACATGTACATTGCTGTCGTTCGGGGTAAGATAGTGAAGTTAGTTAGTAAAATATGCCCTCATTTCAGTTATAGCTCACCAGCGGTGGCATTTTGTTTAATAAAATGTCATCATATATATTTTCATGAACTCAACACCCCAAAGATCAATTTCAGCCATTGTGACAAATGTTAAACTTCAGGCCCGGTTGCTCAAAAATTAAACCCCTTTTTTCAGCCTGTGCTGCAGGACTATTAATGGGTGCACGTATCGTTTTCGGTGTGCATGAATCGTCTGGCTTGTAGCCGCAAAATCGCTTATCGTATTCCCTACTAGGGCCACACTGCACCGCACTTCTCGTTTGTTTTGGTTTCTTACGTCATCGTGCTTCAGGGTAATTCCGTGGATTTTTAAAGTACCAACACTTGTCGATGGTACAACGTTTTATGAACCCATGTTGGAATTTTAATTGATGCTTAAAAAGGAAATCAACCCTTTTCGTTCAATTTATTGCGTCGAGTCAACACATTATCCTTACTTTGTTGAGGACCGTCAATACGCAACAACGAATAACTCACACGGTTTTACAAGAAGATCTCAGTTTCGACCACAATGTGGCTTTTAGTAGTCGAAGTCCGTACGCATAGCAGCATCTCTACTACAACTATTCTACTCTACAGCTCTACTATACAACTACAGCTCTCTCTACAAACTAGATATAATCCGTTGCCCGTATAGCAAATGTTTAACATACACTAACGTCAAGTTGATATCTGCAAATTCAGCAGGACGAAGAGGACAACGCCGAGAAAACTGAGGACGACGATGTCACCGATGACACTGAGTATGCCGAGGACGCCGAGGAGACAGAGGACGCCACAAACGCGGGGACGCCAAGGACACTGATGACACCGAGGACGCCGAGGTCACCAAGGACACCGACGACTCAAGAACGTGGCCTGACTGGCCTCTGTTCTTCAGACAGCTAGGTTGACCTGCCTCATCAATCAACTCAACAACATATAAGAACGTTGATAGGAAAGTGTCAGAAAGCGCCAGAAAGTTATAAGAACTTAATTTACGTAATCCAAACTACAGTCAACGGCCTTGCTCTTTATAAAATGGTGTAATAATGTGTATGTTATGTGCAGTGATACAAAACGTATATATTATTATTTTGGATTTGTGTAATAAAATGTTTGCATGCGCAATAAAGATTATTCAGCACACCATTTATATAATATAAATGTGGACATGTGAGAGTCGAGCGTTGATATAGGGGAAGGCAGTGTTCGTTGAGCCACTGGGTTAGTTGAGCTACCCATGTTTCCCAACAAGCTACAACAGCGACAGTTACTTGGTACCACCCAGTGATTGAACATGTTATTAGAAAATAATTGGTGTAAAATAAGTGTTATTTGTCACAACGGCCACAAATGTGAGTTAAAAGTATGTTTTTTGACGTTTTTCGAAACTTCTTCTCCTTCTTCCTTTTAAGCTCAGAACTCTATATTAGCCACATATAAATGTGGCTATAGTATTTTCGAGCTGTGATCACTACTGCGTGCGAGCGGGTGATGTAGTGCTCGTTCGGGTCTGTGTTGGTCAGAATATGTCGCGTCTGCGTAGTTAGGCAATAAATTAGTGCATTGACTATATGATATCTAATAATAAGGACTGTAGAATTTTTCTATGTTGGCATGGTGAGAAGGCACTGTTTAAACGGTTGGCTAACTAATTCTTGTGTGCTCTTGTTCCATAGTCTGATGGCGCTGGGGAAGAATGAATTTTGTAGGCGTCGACGCGGGTGAAAGTCTGGTAGAAGCGATAAGCGCTGCCTCTGGTGCGTGCTGGTGCGGCGGCGAGTGACTTCGTTGTAACATCAACCAGTTTGCGGTACAGCATCGTCAACTTGGCATCAGCTCGTCTTCTCTCTAGTCACTTCCATTCCAAACTCTCAAGCTTGTTCCCTACGCTGCTGCGTTGCCTGTAGTCGTTCGTTACGAAGCGGGCTGCTTGTCTCTGGACATTCTCAACTGCTTTGGTGTACTTTTCGGTGGATGGGTCCCAAACTGTCGACGCATACTCCACAATAGGCCTTATATAGGAATGGTAACACGGCGATTTGATGGCTTGGGGGCAGCTGCTGATGCCGCGTTGTAAGAAAGCCCTGGTGTTGTTGGCCTTATTTGTTACGTTGTCGATATGGTCATTCCATGTTAATTTCCTGTCGATGGTTACTCGAATGTACTTGGCTCCAGTGACCTCCTTCGGAGCTTTCCCATGGATAGAGTAGCAGCTGACTACTTTCTTCTTCCTTCTGTTGGTGATTCTGATAATCTCGCACTTGTATGGGTTGAACTCTATCAACCAGTCTGCCTCCCATTTCTGCAAATTGTCGATGTCACTTTGTAATTTATTTGCGTCAGCTTTTGCGTTGATGTTCCGGTACAGGAGGCAGTCATCAGCAAATAGACGTGCAGTGGATGAATGACCTTTTGCCTTGGAAGATTACTTCTTGGGTACGGTTACTCAGGAAGCTTTGGATCCTGTCCAATGTATTTCCTCGCATGCCATAATGTTATAATTTGGCCGCACATACTGTGATATCTGGCAAGACACTGTATTTGCTAGTTCCAAGGTTCGGCACGTTGCTCTTGCCTCCTTTCGTGAACACCGATGATAATTGGGTGTTAAGAATAACAGCTTTATTCTGATAGTGATTAGTGTCTACTGGTGTGTAAACTATCATTGCATGTGACCAGACGTTATCATCTGTGCACTTACGAACTATTTAAAAAGCTTAATTGTTGAAACGGGGCTATTTGAGCCACCCTAGGCCCAAGGGAAGGTAAGCTGTGCATGTGAGTATTCTTTACCCCAAAATACATCAGGGAATTATTTTTTCAGAGCAAACTGGGACATCGAATCGCCTATAAGGTAATATTTTAGCAGTTAGTTACACTGGTTGCGAATAGCCTTTAAGTCTATATTAATTAAGTGTGTCGAGTTTTTATGGAATGTTAGTACAAGGCCTACGTAAATTATACAAATAAAGCATTTACCCAACTTACACTACACTGTGGCTCAACTTACCCCACACCAAGTGTTAGTTGAGCCAGCTTACCAACCCTATTTGAATCAGCTAGATATAATTATCTATTCATACTAGATGTATCAACTTGGTATAAAATGATCTACTAATACTCATAGTTTATGCGAGTAAAAACAATTTTGTCTTATGAATATGATTGTGCACAATATATAAAAAAGAATGAAAAATGGCTCAACTAACACTGCCTTCCTCTACGCTACTTTATAAACATTAATCCACACACCATTGATATAATACAAATGTGGACATGTGAGAATATAGCGTTGACATACATCACGTTCAGTTCCACAGTTCGGTGTTCGTGTTTCCACACAAACACCGACCGACTGACACCTGACACGACTAAGCCATGAGTGTAAGGACATGTTGACGTGTTGTTAGTGTTGACAACTTTAGAGCTCGAATAAATAACGTTCTGCGAACACTGCCCATGAGCTGTGTGTCATACTGACTGGCTAGCATCAATGTCAAATCTATGTCATCAAACTATACTACAAAAGGACAAACGACCAACTATGTCTCAGACAACCTATGTTCATGAACTATGATATGCTAACGTTCCATATAGTAAACCAATGGGCCGATCACAGTCATATGTCAACAAGTATTAATTTAACAGAGGCGCGGACAGAAAGACAGGGAAACACGCCGTAACAAAAGCACGATAGCCGTATTTATAATCGAGGCTACCACAAAATGAATCCACCACTATTTTAATTGCCTTAAGGCGAATATGTCTTAATGCAAGGTATCCTGCGACATTGTGAAATGCATGTGGTGTATATATTGTTTTGATATTTAAATGCTATTTAAATGCTGGTTTCACTGCTGTGCAGCATATTGTTTGTCGCTTCAGTTTACGCGTCGTTGTATGACTGGCTGACATTATTTGAATAAAATGAGCAATATTATTACGAATCAGCACAGCTGTTGGACACGGTTTTTCTCCAAGTCCAAGTCCAAATCATCAAAATGCAAGTCCAAGTAAAGTTTCAAGTGTCAGTGTTAGTCCGTACCAATTCATTAGCTGACAAGTAGCAAGTCAAAGTAAGTCTGAAATGATGTCTCAAGCATTGTAAAAGTGGGATTCTAGTGCGACAATCGTATACTTGATGACTCTAGTTCCGCAGCCCTCGGAATGAGATAATGGTAGGGAGTATGACTTAAACGTACAAGCTGTAGTGTTATGTTATCCACTAGAGGCGCCACGGCATAACGGACCACCGTGTGTAGTAATGGTAAATTATGAGTTATTAATAAAACTGTTATATATTCATATAAGAGGATAAAACTAGAAGTGAATAGTCACGGGTGCGAACTAGATGGATGATGGGTGTTAACTGGACCGGACTGAATGGCCAATGAATCATTGACACACGGAACAGACAAAGAGCGTCGATGCTCTTTGTTAGACTCTGGCAAGGGTAATCAATATCGCATTGACCAACTATACGGTCAGGCCGCACATTTGTCTAGTGTCTACGCACGGAGGAGATAGATTAGGGACAAGAGATCTTGGCGGGACACTTCAAAAGAAATTCCTACGCACCGTAAAAAAGGGCGACGTTTCGTTACTGGAGGTTCTAATCTTTACTTATGCCAGGGAAGATGTTCTCCATATGTGCATAAGGGATTTTCGCCGTAGCCTACTGTATTGATGTGTAATATCATCTTCAATAAAAGCCTACTGATATAGGTCGAACCTGATGATACACTCACGTCTATGTATTTATACATTGAATACGTCGGGACCGACCGCTGAACGAAGTAGGTGTGACGTCTTGAACTGAACAATCAAACTATAGTCGAACTATCCTATGTTTGTTTGTATGTATGTTTGTATGTTGTTATGTTCACGATTTCCTCCTAGACGGCTTGCACCTCAGGCGCCAAACTTTCACGTATTAATCTACGACCCCACGAATGAAACGTAACGCCTTTATATTTTTATAACCCGTGTATCAAGTGTTCTTAGTGGTTCTTATGGTAAATCAAATTTAATGTTCGCTACGTTAAACGTTTACTTCCTACAATCGCAGAAACAACACGAGCGCGTAGCGAACACTTCGATATGTAAACGGTTTGAGAGTACGTAGCGCCATCTGGGCGGTTTATATTAATTATAGTAGTATTGTATTGTATTGTATTCAGTTCCAACAGGTCCGAAGACCCGGTAACAGGACTGAAAACAAAATATAAGAACAAAACGTATAAATAATAAAAACAGCAAGAACATCAGTTATAATAAAGGTATAAAACCACACAATACCGACATTACTAACATAACAAGCTAAGACATTAGCATTATACTTAGAAATGTTTTTGAATTACAGACCTGAAGGTATTGGCTCCTGTAAATATATCACAAATGGGTTCAGTTAAATGCAATGTGTTGAAAGTAGTCATACATCTATTTAAAACTGAGTATTTCCTAATGTTGATTCTGCAATTGAAAATTCTAATAGGAGTTTCGTTGAGATCTCGAAGAACAATGATATTGGATATTTCCTACCAGACATGACGAATCTAGATGAAAGTGCACACACTTATGTAGATAGATCAGATCTGCGACTTGCCTGCGATGTTGAAGGGACGGTAGTCTAACTCGTTTGGACTCGTACGATTTTGTCGATAAAATTACTTTGCCACGGATTCCAAATAACACTGCAATACTCCAACTGGCTTCTGACTAGAGATATATGCAAGGATCGCAAAGCTTGTGCATCGGTAAATGTTATGCAAAAGCACTTACTAAAACCACACATCGTAAAAGTTTTAGAGACATTACGACTAGTATGATCTTTAAAATTCAAATTACTAGTTAATGTGATTCCGATATCTTTGACAGCATGACCCGAGGTGGAGACTGGCTTATGTTGGTGTAGTAAAAAGATATGTATTTCTTTTTGTTAGTGAAAATCATTATGCAGCATGTGTATGCATTGTTTTGGAGGTAGGACTGCAACCATTGGAGGCCTATGCATTGCCCAGAATGCCCACATGATTTAAGTTTGTGAATTACAAGTGGGTGACACACTGAATCAAATGCATTACTGAGGTTGAAATAAACAGAATCAACTTGTTTTTTGTTATGAATGCATTCAGAAATGGAGTCCAGGTAATAAGCTAGGTTAGATACTGTGCTTCTACACCTCATAAATCTGTGTTGGTTGCCCGAAATTATGTTATGCATATGGTTACACAATGAGTCATGCACCACTTTCTCAAAAAACTTCATTACATAGCGGTAAAAGAGAGAAAGAGAAAAGTTCCACAGTTTAAGCACATATTAAAAAGTGCAGTTATTGGACCTGCTCATTCTGTGACACACTCCGTGAGGATTACGCCTGACATATTATCAGGGCACGTGTTTTATTTACATTGGTGGTTCTTAGTACTCCGACAACATTATCATAATACACACTGGTGTGTTAAATTTGGTCTGATTGAAAGAGGGATATATTTGGATAATCAAGATTATCTACCGATGTAAAGACAGATGGAAAATAGTCCGAAAATAATTCGGTTATATGAACTGGACTGCCTTCCTCGGTGTCATTATATTCCATTTAGTTAGGAGTGTTCACATTCGTTTGCTTGCTTTTGGGAAAACTGAATAGGCGTTTACTATTCTGTTTAACTGATTGTTCGATTTGTGATAAGTAGTCACAATAATTTTTTCGCTTAAGTTTCTTAAAATTTGTTCGTAATTCGGAAAATACTTGATAGTCAGTTAATGAATGTGGGCGTTTCCAGGCAGCTTGATGGATGTCCTAAAGGTTTGGACATGCGTGTTCCAGACGAAGTTCGCTACCACAGCATGGATCACCTCATTGGAGTATTCGTGGAGTATTCGTTTTGCGAGCCCAGGATGTAGTGGGAAGGCCAACTACAGGTGTACCAAATGTATCGATGTGTGGACCCAGGTTGTGGTGGAAGGCCAACTACAGTTGCAACAAGCGTAACGATGTGTGGGCCCATGATGTGGTGGAAGACCAACTACAGGTGTAACAAGTGTAAAGATATGTGGACCCAGGATTTGGTGGAAGGCCAACTACAGGCGTAACAAGTGTAACGATGTGTGGACCCAGGTTGTGGTGGAAGACCAACTACAGGCGTAACAAGTGTAACGATGTGTGGACCCAGGTTGTGGTGGAAGACCAACTACAGGTGTAACAAGTGTAACGATGTGTGGGCCCATGATGTGGTGGAGGGCCAACTACAGGTGTAACAAGTGTAACGATATTTGGACCCAGGATGTGGTGGAAGGCCAACTACATGTGTAACAAGTGTAACGATGTGTGGGCCCATGATGTGATGGAAGACCAACTACAGGTGTAACAAGTGTAACGATGTATGGACCCAGGATGTGGTGGAAGACCAACTACAGGTGTAACAAGTGTAACGATGTGTGGGCCCATGATGTGGTGGAAGACCAACTACAGGTGTAACAAGTGTAACGATGTATGGACCCAGGATGTGGTGGAAGACCAACTACAGGTGTAACAAGTGTAACGATGGTCGGCATCCAGCGTGACTCATCCCATTTCACCAGTGTTAGGCTGATTATGGGAGAAACGATGGTGATACATGTGTGTTCAGTCTCATACATATGGTATAGCCATACATTTATTCATGAGGTCTCCGTGCCCAACGTCCTATAAATAGGATACCATAATAACCCACGAATAAAGAGGCAATTTCTTTCATACTCAGTATATGTGTTCAAGTGATGTATTTGAAGAATGATGCACTTTGTTTCCATTGTTTTTCTGTACCTGAGCATTAATGGGTTAAAATATCTTAAGATTACCAAAAAGAGATCAAACTTAGCCGCCCATTATTTTCCATGCTACAATGTACTGGCGCAACAGATTGTTCACAAAGAAAAACTACAACCAACATCAACCACCAACATATAGTCCATGGGAAAACAGTTTCATCGATGAAATACTGTTCGTGGTGCATGAAACCGAGTAACATACGCTAAATCGAATAATTATAAATTAGAGCGGAGCCCTTCAATGTATAGGTCCTCAGCAGCTCAACAGATGGCGCGGTTGTGACCTGATATGGTCCGTGACTCTGTAGAGGACGTGTCGACCTCACACCACAAATCATGATGAAAGGCTAAATGGTGAGCTTTGATGCGTTTGGCTCATTTACTGTCACACCTATTTCACGAGGCACTTGGACATGTAGTCACATAAGGGGGACTATTATATTTTCGTCCTAAAGTAAGAGCGATGGATTTAAAGTAATGACTGTACGTCGTTTTTACGTATTTGGACTTTGCGCCAAATACTGGATGAATGCCGTTTATAATCGTCGCCAGTATGACACCTGCTGACGTTTCGCAATGACAAGATGCAATTTTAAAATACATAAAACCTGGGCTTTGTCAACCGGTCGATCGGTCACTCACTCAGGCATTGTGCCAGCAAATAAGCCCACAAGCCTCTGATATTCTAACGGATTGATGTCAGCAATTCGTGTGAACAGAGAACACACAAAAAGCAAGCTATATTTGTAAGACGTTTCGTTAATAGATATTGATAATAAGAAACATCTACTCGAGAAAAAAGGCTGCTGTTCTATAGGAGTGGTTGGAGCAAAATAATATATAATTTTTATGTTACTACGTAATCATTGTCATAATTGGCAGTAGTTAGTTGCAACTATGTCCGTGAAAAACGCGGGTGTCATAATTGCAGCAGACGTCGACAAGGCTGTTGAACGCAATGGGGCCGCAACAGGCGTTGTTTATGCCCCTTAAATGAAGCCTTCTATTGCAGCAGATGGTGATACCATCATTGTACGGCGTAGTACCGCAGCAGGCGTTGGTGTTGTGTCTGAAGTGAATTCTCCCGTCGCAGCAGAAGTCTAAGTTATTGTTATAGGTCCACATGCCGCAGCAGTCGTTGTTATGTATCCTGTATTGCACATTTCCAGCGCAGCACATTTGGTATGTTGGATCGTAATCGCCACAAACTGCACCACAAGCCACGAATAAATTATTGCTTAACATATAAAGCACCAAGTTTATCTCATATCGTCTGCAAGTAGATCGCCAATATTATATCCATTTACTAAATTTATACGGCCACCTTTCAGACGCTAATGTAATTATAACTACATTGTATTTATTAAGACACAACACAGCATTTGCACATGCACGTGACCTATGTCATGCAATGCTAGCGGGAAAACTACAACATCGCTCAACAACGACGCGAAAACTAATGCACATTTTAATAAGTTAATGATTTGACCAGGGTTCGATTTGATCACGTTTTGTTCTTGATAACGCAGCATCTGATTTTTATCTCGAGTTTCTATTCTCCACGCACCCAATTCTCGCATAAACGTGAACAGTCGTTTCAAAACAAAACGATGCAAATAATATGTGTGGTTAAAATCAGACCCACCCTAGCCCTACAGTCGGGTGAGTTTGGCTGGTGGAGGAAGGTGGACTGTGTGTGACCACAGCCAGGATGATTGGAAGGGAATCGTATTATTTTAGTTGGGAGTATATTCATAGCTCTTATGACTCTGGGGTAGATGGAATAATTATAGTAAACTATTAACAGTACGTCCCAAATTGAATGATTTTAACAGTGGCGGTGGAGCAAAATGCACTGTGTGCGCCCACAGCAAGTTGTAGTCTTGCCACGAAAAGGAGTGGCGATGGTTGATGGGTGTGTTACATGTCAATCAAGCGGCGAACAATGCAGGGTGCGACCGAATTGGCCTGTTTTAATGCATTTCATAGAAAGTTGAAATTGTACGAAAAATGCCATTTGTCACAGCCGCTGTGTATTATTTTACTTGTAGCTCCAGCTGATTTATCAATATGTGAATCAACCAGTTACGCTGTGGCACTTTCTTAGTAAGCTCCATTTAACAATACAAAATGCATACATTGACCTATAATAATTATTCGTCGTTCGGCTATTCACAGTGACTATTCCTCCAAATATAACATCGACAGTTCGCAACGTCCATGTCACTGTCTTAATAAGCTCCATTTAACAATAATAATACGCCATTGATCAATGGACCACTGGAACACATCGACAGTTGGCCACGCCCACGTCCTTTGTGAGCTGAGCCTTTATGAAACAAGATTGGGCGGAATGACCCGGGTCATCGTGACCTACAGTGAGTTGTTCAATGTCAGCGAGTTGCGGCATGAATTATATTAGACTGTAATTTCAAGAATGTTCATGTGTAATAAATATAAAATGTTAAATTAACTTTGTTTTTAACATGTGCTAGCCATTCGTTGCTTTGTGTATTATTATAGCAACTACGTCTTTCCTACATTCCTATAAGATCGACAGAGACAACATATTTTAAACTCTATGATTGCAAAGAATGACCTGCGCTAAGATGATGTACTGTTTTTGTTGTATTTAAATCAATTTACATACGATATGTTTGAAAAAAGCTTGATTCGCGAGTAGCTCTGCCTCCGACGTAGACACCCACGACATTTCCTGCATGAATGATTTCTTGACAGGGACACGCTATTTAACGGCGACACCTATTTGATGGAATGTCTGCTGACGTTATATATCAACAACAAACACATATTTATGAGACATTTTAGTTTGTGTTCAACGGCAATCGCCAAGGAAATTGTGGACTGTGTATACTGCTTCAAGTATTGGGAATTGTCTACCTCATATATATATATATATATATATATATATATATATATATATATATATATATATATATATATATATATATATATATATATATTGATGTACGACTACAGTATGCAATCAGTAATCAACGTGCCCTTGCATGGTTGAAACCCGGTTGTTAGTTTATATGGGCAACAGGCACTCGGAAAACATTAGACTTTGCTAAATGTCAAGAAGGGCAGCAATAGTCAGCGGAAATTAACTAATACTGGTTATTCAACCGTTGATGGACGCATTATTGCAACTGGATTTACGAAATTTACATAATAAAAAATGTACGTTCTTATATAGCTTGGTATGCAGTCCTTTGGACTGCTCAATACGCTTTACATTCCCCTCCTGGTAGACCTGTTTATTCCAACGAAATCTTGACTTCTCTTGGAAGCATTCCGCCACGTTTAAATCACTGCGCGAAGATAATTTTCGATCACATAACCACATCTGTCTGTAGCTAGGTAATCATTTGTACGGCTGAGTGAACTGTGGCCACGTGGGGTGAACGAAATTGCCAAAGTTTTCAAACGGCAGTAAGAGGATTCGAACCCGGGTTCTCTCGATTAATAGTCCGGCGTTCTAACAAATACGTTACCGCGTCCCAAACCCCACTCCTTTAATCATTGCATGATCCGACAGGCACTACTAATGAACCATGAACTTATGTTGTAGACTGGTACAAATCGTGTCCTTACAGCTTAGTGGACTGGACACATTGACGTGTTCTTTTGAGGAGAACAGATTCATTACAAAAATGTATCTGCTGCAATTAATTTGGCAAAACAAGCGTGAATTATAAGTTTCCATAGTGATTCAAATCCGCCACGAACAAGATGTGTCACAGCGCAGGCGCAACTGATTCAATGTGTTTGGCTTTCCTACAAGCAATTATGCAATCGTCTTCTTGCAGTTCTATGCGTTTTAAATATTTGACATCGTGTGCAGCTGTATATGTAACTGAATGAACTTGTCGTTTGCACAATTTAAATATGTGTTTTGAGAATAAGCTTTTGGTCTAGTTATTTCATCATTAACTGTTCGCGAAACGACTTATGTATTGAATCTTCAGTTTGATGTGTTTGTACAATAAATCAATCTGGTGTTATTTGTCTGTGCCTTAGTATGAAGCTAGATTAGGCCGGCTCACGAAGTGATGGGTACGCAGAACATGTCATACCTGTTCAAATACATAAAATGCTATGTTGATTTCGTCATTAAACTATCCCCAATCTACCATGTTTATAACGAACACTGTGAAGAATCATATCGATATTACAGGCAACTAACTAAAATTAAATATAACCGAGGACAGAAAAAGCTAGGAACTAAATGTTGTCACTCTTTCACTTAGTCACTCTTTCACTCGGTCATTCTGTCATTCGAAAAGAGAACACCAAAAACAAAATGTATTTGTAAGACGTTTTAGTTTTGGTTACTACCAGACAAGTTAAAGCAACACAATGTCCATGTTATTATATGTATTCGTAAGAGAATTAAATCAATATTCGATAAGCAGCATAATTATTGTTAAGGCATCTAAGCGCCATGTTGACCTGTATAACAGCTGTCGTAGATGACGGTTCTCTAGCGGCAACTACGACCGAACCGCAAGCGTCCATTGCAGCAGACGTAGAAACGACTATTGTAGGCCCTGTTACCGCAACAGGCATTGTTACTGCCCTTGAATTGAAGTCTTCCGGCGCAGCAGATGTAGAAACGACTATTGTAGGCCCTGGTACCGCAACAGGCGTTGTTACTGCCCTTGAATTGAAGTCTTCCGGCGCAGCAGATGTAGAAACGACTATTGTAGGCCCTGTTACCGCAACAGGCGTTGTTACTGCCCTTGAATTGAAGTCTACCGGCGCAACAGATGTAGAAACGACTATTGTAGGCCTTGGTACCGCAACAGGCGTTGTTACTGCCCTTGAATTGAAGTCTTCCGGCGCAGCAGATGTAGAAATTTGGATTGTAATTGCCACAACCTGCAACACACATCATGGACAAATGTAGTACGTAAACAAACATTCTGAGATTGTGTCATATCAGTTGCAAGCATCCTCGCAAGCCAGGTGCTGCTGAGAACATGATAACCCCCGGCAGAAATACTTGTTGAAACATGAACTATTCAGTACATGTGTAAAAACTCCATCCTCAACTGATTTATCCTATCGCAAATCTGGTTCGTTTATGTCCATGTAGTCTGTGAATAGTTTATGTAACATATGCAGTCGATTTAAAACAAATGCCTATTTCTGTTCAATCATATAACTAATTGACTTTAATCGTTATGTGTGGAAAGGCTCAAAATAGTGGATATACAAAATGGCAGACACTCTGCGGGTCAATGCTAGTGATGAGCTTCCATTGATTTCCATTTATGATTTCCATTGTGATTTCCATCCTCCCGCCGAGCACATGACAAAGTTACGAAATTTCACTAAGGGTGAAATTCTTGGGTTTTCAGCGTTTCCGTTTTTTCACTTGAATTAATGTTTGACCAAACATTAAGTAATGTTATTGTTTGGTTGATGACTTCACACAGAACATCTGGATATAAACGTTGTACAAACGAGCTGGCATGTTGCAGTGGATACTATGTAGGTTTGATTTTTGCGCAAACAAATTCAATGAGACTAGCAAAAAAATCGATTTCTCGAGGGATTTTTAATCATTTACATCGGAAAGTTAGCTTTATTTCGGTTGTTGAGCCGTCGTCGCTGGTCGGACGGGTAATTATTGGCATTTCCTTGAAACGCTATTTGGAGTTGGGCGCGCGCGCGTAGTTCCCAGACAGCAAGACGTACAAATGACAAATGACACATGGCATGGGAAACAAACGGAAACTTCCACGTTTCAACAGGTTTATCTGCCTGGGGTATTGTTACTTTATCCGCCCCTGACTCACGAAGATGGCTGCAAGTAGATCGTTTCTATATAAAATATATACATTCATATTGACACATTTTAGACGCAACTGAAATTATATTGATGACCACTCAGCTAAGGTATGTTCCAAGTTATGCCATGCTGTTGTGTCTGTTGCAGGAAACCTACATCATATGGTCAACACTGACACGGACAACATACACACATTTCAACGTTTTTATGTAGATTTTTTTGTGTGAAGTCATCAACCAAATAATAACATTACTTAATGTTTGGTCAAACATTAATTCAAGTGAAAATACGGAAACGCTGAAAACTCACGAATTTCAACTGAAGAACCCGGGGAAAGACCAGCTATACCAAGAGTTGAGACTAATACAACGATGGAAGAGTTAACAATAACTGAAAGCAAAATATTATTGGCATTGAAAAGTCTAAATATAAACAAATCCCCTGGTCCAGATGAGATAGGAGCCAGGCTACTGGTGGAACTTTTGAAATCAATCTCGCATCCATTATGTATAATATTTGAAACATCGATAAAAACAGCTAGTAACCCGAACGATTGGAAATAATGGAAAAATTCAGCTGTTTATAAAACAGGAAACATGTCATACAAGTATTCTTTGTAAATGCTTGGAAAGGATAATTAGAAACCATATTGAATATATGAAGAAAACTTATCTATTTAGCCAAAAACAATATGGTTTTATATCAGGGCGCTCTATATTCCTCCAACTTGCAAACGTTTTAGATAACTGGACCTTGGGACTCGACAATGGAAATTACACAGATATCATTTATATGGACTTTCAAAAAGCTTTTAACACGGTAACTATAACAGTTTAATAAATAAATTGGATAGCTACAACATTATGAATGAATTAATGAATTGGATCGAAGCATTTCTCACAGATAGAAAACAAAAGGTGGCTGTAAATGTTAAAGAATCGATATAGCACAATGTAATTTTTGGGATACCCCAAGTTTCGGTTATAGGAGCGCTACGTTTTGTACTATACACAAACGACCTACCAGAACTAACCAAGTCTGACACATTTCTATTTGCAGATGACATCAAGATATTTAGAACTATTACAGATAAAAATGACCAGGGCACTTTACAAGATGACTTAAATACCTTAGAGCAGTGGAGCAACAAATGGTTACTAAAATTTCATCCAAGCAAATGTAAACACATGACTATTGGAAATATTAATATTGAAGAAATCAAATATTCTATGACACTTAACAATTCCATATATATTCGCTCGACACAATTGAAAAGCAAAACGACTTAGAGGTTGTTATAGACACAAAGCCATCCTTTGATGACCACATTAACCAATCAGTACACAAAACAAAAAAGATGACAAAAATAATTCACACAACTTTCCAATTTCTTGACAAAGATGTGTTCTTGCCATTGTATAGAACAATGGTAATAACGTATCTTGAATATGCCATAGCAATATGGTAATCTTACAAAAAACATATTATTGCAATAGAAAACGTCCAAAGAAGAGCAACAAAAGAATTGCCAGGGGTGAGAAACTTAACTTATATAGAAATATTAAAATTATTAAAACTTCCCTCGTTATGATATAGACGTTTACGACGCGATATGATTGAAGTTTTTTTTAATTATACACAATCTAAACGATATTGAATCTTCACCTCAAACTCTTAAAATGGGAGGATGCATCCTTCAGGACAGGAAATAGAGGTCATACTCTAAAATTATTTACTCAAAGAATAAAAAACAAATATAAGAAAAAAATGTTTTCCCATCAGAGTGGCTAAACAGTCGTTCAAGCAAAATATTTAAATACTTTTAAAAACCGCATGGACCAGTTCTGGTCCAATCAGGAAATTCTGTATAATTTCGAAGCACCATTAAAAACAGGAACCGAAATTATAAGACTATTAATAGACGACGAAGAAGATCTGATCATTGAGGAGTCACAAGAATCCTGCGATCAGAACCATCTTAAGATAGCTTAAAGTAATATATTGTAGTTGATTTTGTCACAACTTGTTTTGGATGACAGAGCGTCAAAAGCCTTCAATTGGCAACCGGCATTGTACATAGACATTGAATGACCAACAGTTGCAAGTGGTCTGCGAAATCAAACTCCATTTTACGCAGTATTTCGGACAACTGCCGGTGTGGTTACATGGGCGATTATTGTGTACACTCGTTGGATTGTGAAAATGGCTCATATTACTGAGATGATTACCTGTTGATCCACCGCCGGAACGTCTGGAGCTACGGCGACCTCTTCGCCACCACCAAGCGTCGCTTTCATCAACGAAGAGAGTGGCGACGACAAGGCTGATGAGCAGTACGTACGTCAACTTGCACCACCTAGTAAGAAATTCGATAATAATAATAATAATGTTAATAACACATTTCTTATATAGCCCTCCATCCAAATATTTGTTCTGGGGCGCTCTACAATTGTGTTTACATTATAAATAAAACCATACATATTAAAACCACTAATGTATAAAACTATGCAATTATAACTAGTGACACAATAACAAATCTGGTCTACGCAAATAGTTAAAATTAATAAAAACAAAGCTATGCTATATATATATATATATATATATATATCTAGATAATAATAATAAATTAACGAATTAAACTTATAAATTAATAAAATGAATTATTAAATTATATATAATAATTTATTAATTGTAATAATTAGTTAATTAATCAAATCAAGTTTATTTAGACACCGCGTATTTCTAAAAATAGAATCAGGGGTGTTTACAATAAAAAAATAAGTAAAATAAATTAATAAAATAGATTACATTAGTGAATATAATTATTACAATACAGGCATTACATAAGATAACACACACACACACACACATATATACATATATATATATATATATATATATATATATATATATATATATATATATATATATATATATATATATATATATATATATATATATATATATATATATATATATATATATATATATACATACACACACAGCCGTGCCAGATTTACAATAGGAACAACAATGAGAGATTGGTCAGCCGAACGAAGACTGCGACAGGGAATGTATGGAGATATACGGTCAGCAAGATAACGTGGAGTGTTTGCATGAACGTCTCCGTGCATAAAGGTCAACAGCTTAAACTGAATTCCCTGCGCCACAGTGCAGCTCTCGAATGCTGTGTTGGTCACGTCGACGTAGGCAGAGGACGACACGCGCAGCGGATCGCTGGACCATCTCAAGTCGATGCAGCAGGGTTCCGGTAACGCCGTACAGGGCCGCGTTTTTCGCGGCCCTTTATTATTATTAATATATATATATATATATATATATATATATATATATATATATATATATATATATATATATATATATATATATATATATATATATATATATATAAATTCTATATAATCATAAAGTAGTTTTTTAAAGGCACCTATTAATGATACATTACATAATAACGATGACACCTCGGGTAATGTCAAATTAGTAAGGATGTTTCAGTCATTATACGCACCAGAATACTCTTATTACATTAACACAGTTTACAAGATGATCTAGACACAAGTACACGGTAACATGGAAAAAATATAAAATAAATTAAAAGTAAATTACTCAAATTATTGGGTTGATTAGGATAAATATAACACAAAAAAATAACGAAGTAGTTATATATATTATGTAGAAATGTGTTATGGCAAAACGTACGCATTTTTTCAAACTTAAGTATTAAGGAAGGTAGGGTAGCTAGAAAACACAAAGTAACGGTAATAAGATAACACTGTGTATTACAGATAAGAAAGTATTACATCTCGCAGATGATCATACACGAATTGAACACACTTTCTACAAAATATGTAAAACTGTGAGTGTGTTAAAACTTTTTCATCGGCAATTTATTACTTTGGATGGCAATGATGTTATATATTTTGCCACCATTGGCGTACCAGGAATATGGATTTTTATTGTGTCACCGTATCAACGGGTAAACAGAATGGAGCGTTTCTGATATAGCACGTGTCTTTTCCTTACGGTAAATCTACGCGCCTTGTATATACGTATCATCTTAAAGAAAGAGTTTCGAGTAATTTCATGGAATAGTGCGATCCCGATTAAAAATCTGAACGTCTGAAGAACACTCCATAAATACACGCTTGGCACCTACTTTAACTAAAATTAATCACAACTTCAATGCCTGCGTTATTCAATGTCCCATGTCAGTTAATTCGTAGCCGCAAAGTCAGGCGTTCATGTGCTCAAAGTAGTGTTGACGACGATGATGATAACAATAATAGATTAATTATTAAACATTATTAATACTACAAACACGCTCTATCCGTTAATGCACTAATCACTCTACTTACATTGTTGCTGTTTTCTGGTGGCTGCGACAAGGATGCTTCACTGCGAGACTATCACTGACCAATGACTGGACTACAGGCAGCCTTTATAGTAGAAATGTTGCCAAGGAAGGAGCGGCAATGATTCATGGGTTCACATCGCTTAAATCAAGCGGTGCACAATGCACGGTGCGACCGAATCGGTCCGCTTAAATGGTCTTCAAAGAAATGCATGTTGTGAGAGACAACTACATTTTGGGGCGCTGACTGCTGGGCAAAGCCGCATAGTATTATTTTTTACTTTTAATTTAAGCCAGTTACAAGTCAGCCTCTTGGGTTATTACCATGTCACTAAACTAATGCATCCATCCGCACTGTATGCTACAGTTTGAAGTCTCGTCCACCAACCACCAGGAGGGCACCGATCAATGTGTTGGTATTTGTTCTTCCTGTTACATGAATGTATGTGTTTATCTTACTAAGCTACGTTTACCAATATTAAGTTAATATTGCTCCGGATGGCAATCTTATTAAACATTGCCAACATTATTTAATTTGTTTATTTTAATACCTGGTAAGCTACATTTAGCAATGCAAACTGTATATATTGCAATAAATGACGTCTTCGCTTCACAACAACTATTACTACACAAATAGCTCACCAACACAAAAGACGTACTTGCCCAACGCACCACGCGAACAAATGACAGTTGGAACCTCGCCAACGACCTTTGTGAGATTCAGTGAAAACCTATGGGGTTGTTTGACCCGGGTCACGTTGACCTGGACTGAGCTGTTGAAAGTAAACGAGGGAAGGCAAGGAGTGGTTTACTTAGGAACATACTGATTGAATCTAAACTTATTCACTTATTTAAATTATGGTTGCATTTCGAACGTTTTCGAAAATATTTAATATATAAACACCTGCATTGGGCATGTCTTCATATAATGGGGACTAATCTATTTTCGTGTCAAATGTAAGAGTGATTGCCTTGACGTCATCATCCATTTAACATTTAGCTTGTAGCGACCCTTTTAAATATTAGCCGAATGTCGTTTATCAAAGTCACTAACTTGCACTTGCTCGAGTTTCACCATGCCAACAATTTACGGTTGTGTAGAACGCAACCTCCAGAAACAAAAACCTGTTGACGACGTATCACTTAAGGAATACTGTTTCGCATATTTAGTAATTGTATTAGTATGTGTGTGTGCGTGCGTGCGTGCGTGCGTGTCCGAGACTACGATGGCGGCAGCTGACCGCTATTCGTCGACGAACAATGGAGTTCGCATTACCCTGTGAATATGTTGATTATTGCGAGACGGGCGGTGCGCCGTGGCTCGTCAACAGACCGCTATTTATCGGAGAACACTTGTCTGATTATTGTTCATCGGACGGAGCGCCGTGGCTCATCATCTGACCGCTATTTAACGGCGAACTTTTGAATTGGAATTGCCATGCTAATTGGTGACCATAATGGGACGGGCGGTGCGTCGTGACTATGTAGGAACCATGTAATCGGCCGACATCGCCGCATCAACATATGTGGTATACAAATGTTCGTCATGTTGCTGTTCAGATTAATGATACTGTGATCACAATAATAATCTACAATGGTTGTGGATTTGTTTTGTATTAAAATATATAATCTGTGTATGTTGGTTTGATAGCGAGTCATTGGTCTTTTGTTCGCTTACTCCAAACAACCCTTTCTGAGGTTAAAAGAGGGGTGTGGTGCTTGGTACAATGCAAACCGTATATATTGCCCTAAATAACGTCTTCGCTGTTCGGCATTTCACAACAACTAGTATTACACAAATAACTCACCAACACAAAAGACGTCCTTGATCAACGGACCACGCGGACACATGGCAGTTGGAACCACGAAAACAACCTTTGTGAGATTCAGTGAAATATATGGGGTTGTTTGACCCGGGTCACGTTGACCTGGACTGAGCTGTTGAAAGTAAACGAGACGAGGCAAGGAGTGGTTTATAGAGGAACATATTGATTGAATATAAACTAATTTACTTATTTAAATTATAATTGCATTTCGAGCTGTTTCACAAATAATTAATATTCGGATTTACTTTCATGGTTAATTATAATGTACCTTTCGTTATTTTCCTACAAAAACTATATGTATTTTTTTACTCCCCGTAAAACGATGCTGGTAAAATTGCTATACATTTTTAAAGAACATAGTAAAAGTGTGTTCATGGCACGCGACATCAAATAACACACACACAAATCAGAGCAGAACGCTTCAATCATTAGTTCCTCTCAACAGCTCGACAGATGGCCTGATTGTGAGTCTACACACCTGATTTGGACCGTGACTGTGTTTAGTACGGATGTACCCACACTATAAGGATTTTGCGTGAAAGGTCAAATTATAAGCCTGGATGGGCTTGGCTGTTTGACTGCCCCAGCTCTTTCACGAAACACCTGCATTGGGCATGTCTTCATATAATGGGGACTAATATATTTTCGTGTCAAATGTAAGAGTGATTGCTTGACGTCATGAACCATTTAACCTTTAGCTTATAGCGACCCTTTTAAATATTAGCTGAATGTTGTTTATTAAAGTCACTACTTTGCACAAGCTCGAGTTTCACCATGCCAACAATTGACGGTTGTGTAGAACGCAACATTAAAATCCATATGCTTGCAAATCATTGTTTTCACAAACACAAGACATTTGTGGCACATTTTGCATATTGCCAACGACCCACCGCAAAAAAAACCTGTTGACGGCGTATCACTTGTTTGTAGTATGTCATGGTCTGCAGGTGAGCGAATCTCTTTATAAACGCTTGAGTCATCAGCAAAATATCGTATGTTCGAGTGGATTGTGTCAGTGATATCATTTATATAAAGCAGGAAGAGAGGACAGTGATAAGGACTGAGCCTTGGGGTACACCAGATATGATGTTTGCTGGAGATGAGTGGGAACCATTTATTGAGACACGTTGGGTTCGGTTAGCCAGGAAAGATTTTATCCAGTATAGCGGGTATCCTGTGATGCTGTAGTAACGGAGTTTGTTGAGGAGTCGTTGATGGGGAACACAATCAAAGACTTTAGAAAAGTCTGGTAAGATAAGTTCAATTTGGTGGCGTTTGTTCATGGAGACAGCCCAGTCATGAACTGCCTTCACAAGCTGCGTTTCACAAGAAAGTCCAGATTGGAATCCCTGCTGGTGAGCGAGAATAATGTTGTTGTCGCAGAGGTGTTTCCACGTGTGGCCAAGGACAATATGGTCCATCACCTTGCACAGAATACAAGTTATAGATATTGGTCATTAGATAGCAGTTTCGCATTTATTGCCTTTTTGTGTATTACCGTGTCAGGGGCTGTATTCCAGGCTTGTGGGAGTTTGCCAGTGGTGTATAAAATGCAGTTTAGCAGTTTCCTTTAGCATTTTTGCAGGAGTTTCATCGGTCCTGGAGCTTTGTTGGGGTTTAGAGTTTCAAGCTGTTCTATGATGCCGTTTAGTCCGCTTTCTATGATGGGCCTTTTGGTGGGATAGGAAGTTGCTCATTTGTGAAAACTGATTTGAAGTGGTCATTGAGAACATTTGCTTTGCCATGGTCGGTTGTTTTCAAGTTGTTATTTAGTTTTGTCTGATGAAGGACCAAAATTGTTTTGGATATGTCGTCAAACTTTCTCCAATAATGTTGTTAATGTAACTGTAGGATTTTGAAACTTTTCTGGTGGCTACTTTTCTAAATTTGTTTACGTTTTCACAATGTTTTTTTTCTTTACTTTAGAATCGGTTTTTGTCTCTTTTTCTATGTAGTCTGATAATGCTTCTTGTGATATATGGTAGGTGATTTTTAGATTTTATCATGCGACTAGGGATGGATTCTCCTATCAGGTTAGTGTAGTATATATGAAAGAAGTTCAAATTTGATTTTACATCTTGTTCGTCTGGTTTTCGAGTAAACTACTGCTGAGCTAGCTGGGTACAGTTTGACTTAAGGGACTCCCAGTTTGAAGTTCTGTAGTTGTACACTTTGTGTGGTGTTTTTTTCTGTTAGGATTCATATTGATGTCAAAAGGAATTTGAAAAAACCCTGCAACAGTTGATCACAATCTGTCAACTCGACTTTGCAACAATGTATTTACGTATGTATGTACGTACGTGCATACGTACATACGCACGTATGCACGTGTGCATGTATGTATGTATGTATACCGTACCTTTACTTCGTCGTGACCAACACTACGGGAGCTGCACTGGCTGCCTGTGGCACAGTGCAGTCATGTTGACCTTGGTGCACGGCGCCGTGCAGGCAAACACTCCACGCTACGTTGCTGACCGTATATCTCCATATGTTCCGTACCGCAGTCTTCGTTCGACTGACCAGTCTCTTATTGTTGTTCGTATGGTAAACCTGGAACGGCTCGGCCGACGGGCTTTCTCGTGTGCAGGTCCCAACTTCTGGATAACTCTTCCAACAGGGTTAAGAGCTCAACGCGATTGTAGACGTTTTAAGAGGGACCTGAAAACCTTCCTGTTTAATCAAGTTTTTTCGTACTTTTATATATCTGTGTATATATATATATATATATATATATATATATATATATATATATATATATATATATCTGTGTATATATATATATATATATATATATATATATATATACATATATATATATATATATATATATATATATATATATATTGTCATATATAAATACATATATACATACATACACATACATACACATATACATACATATACATACATACACACATACACACACACACACACACACACACACACACACACACACACACACACACACACACACACACACACACACACACACACACATACATGGATGCATGAATTCATATATAAATACACATATATATACATACACATACACACACACACACACACACACACACACACACACACACACACACACACACACACACACACACGCATAATTTTACCAGATTTATCCTATAATGCTTCCGTAAATACGTTAATAAGATTACTGTCATTAAAACATCCTACCTCAAAATCCAACCTCTCACATATTTCTTAGGCCATTACTAGGATCAACACTCTCCTATAATAAAACATGCTTCCTTAAATACGGGCGAACCAAATAACATATTTTGTTTAATAACATCTAAACCAAGACGTCACATTACGTAGATTAACTTTCTACACTGGGGCATATCCGCAAACGCCTGTGCCCCAAACGACCGGCGGGAGAAGATTGTAAATTTTCACACATATGCGATTAATGGCGGAAAAACGGTTTTTTATGGTGAAACGACGACAACAACAACAACAACAACAACACAAATTTACTGTATTAATACGGCCATAACTGTCGTGCTGTGACAGTGCATCTCTAGTTCGCTCTTATGTGTCACTGGTCATAATTGGTCGCATCAACCATTTAGATATAGTATAGGAAAACTTGAGGTTTGATTAAACTTGTTATGTTATTACACGGTTGTCATTGGTGTTGCCATCTGCCATTGGTATTGCCAGTAAATCACGAGTTGGGCCTAAGTAGTGTACCCCGGCTAGATAGCACTAGCCAGACTTTGCGTGGCCAATAACTGAAATAGGCAACGTTCAGTGCTCTTATTGCACATATTTTGATAAAAAAAATGTGTGGAGGTTTGTGAACATGCTACCATGTATGTAACATGTATGAATCACCAAAGCCTCTGTTTCTACTTCAGGGCGATTAAACGCAGGTGACTTCTCAGTTATCTCGCACCGTAGAAATTACACGCTTGCGCTGTACGGCAATTTCTAAAGCACGCCCAGCGTGATGAACACACTGCGTGTCTTTTACTACTGCCGCAGCTGAGCGTTTTGTTCAATGTTATCTAAGCCGCTTTACGTGGGGCGCGATGTCATACCGGTTGCAAGGCCGGGCTCTCAATCGAGAGAACCCGGTTTCAAATCTCACGGTGCCCTTGGCAAGTTTGATCAGCCTACGTTGCCACAGTTCACTCAGCTGTATAAATGAGTACCTGGCAATACAGACAGTGGTGGAAATGTGAACGAATAGTCTTCGCGCGCAATTGCACCGTGGCTGAATGCTACCCAGAGATGTTGAGATGGCCTTGGAATGAACAGGTCGGCCAGCGGGTGAAGTGCAAAGCGCTTTGAGAGGTCCTACGGACTGGATACCGCGCTATATAAGAAAGTACCTTTTTACGTGCGTCATCAAATGTATCTAATATTAAAATGCGACGCTATCATTTAACTGGGCTCTGACGAAATGTTATTTAAATGGCACATCTGATGTCTTTGAGTCACTGGCAAACTAAAGTTAATTTAACATTTTATATTTATTGCACTTGAACATTCTCGAAATTGCAGCCTAATATAGTTCGTGCCGCAACTCGCTGACATTGAACAACTCACTATAGGTCACGATGACCCGGGTTATTCAGCCCAATCCTGTTTCATAAAGGCTCAGCTCACAAAGAGGTGGGCGTGACCAACTGTCGATGTGTTCCCGTGGTCCATTGATCAATGGCGTATTTCGTGCGTGCAAGTTATATTTGGAGTACTAGTCACTGTGAATAGCCGTAAAGTTAATTATTATTATACGTCAACGTATGCGTTCTATAGTGTTACGTTTAACTTACTAAGATAGTGCCATAACTTAAGGGGTTGATTCACATAATGATATACCAGCTGTGTATAGTAAAATAATGCACAGCGGCTCTGACAAACAGTAGTTTTCGTACATTTGCAACTTTTTATGAAGTACAATAAAACAGGCCAATTCGATCGAACCCTGCATGTGTGTGTCAGTGTGAGCGTGTTTGTGCGTTCGTGCGTGCTTGCATTCGTGCGTGCGTGCGTTCGTGCGTGCTTGCGTGCGTTCGTGCTTGCGTGTCCGTGTGCGTGTGCGTGTGCATGTGCGTGTGCGTGTGTGTGTGTACAGCGAATGGAGTCTTCTTGAGCGAATATTCCCAATGTCCAATCGCTCAGATAACATGTCATGACTTAACAGTCCTTCCTATTGTGCGTAGACATTACCCGAGGTGCCGTCATTATTTATATTGATTTACAAGTGGTGCAAACTGATGTACGTACTGCTGATTAGCCTCGTCGTCGCCACTCTCTTCATTGATGACAGCGATGTTTGGTGGTGGGACGTCGCCGTGGCTCTCGAGGTCGCTCCAGCGGAGGTTCCCGTGGATCAATAGATGACCATCTCGACGAAATATTGTGACCTTAACAGTGACCTTAACATTCCTACAATACAATCATGTGTTCAATTATCGTAAACACGTTGGCGATCGTCTGAAATATTTGTCCCCCGCAATACGGACACCGCCATCTGCTGCCGTGGACAGATAGTCGCCGGACAGAAATGCCGCTAGATAGGCATTTTACGACGGTAGTTATTTAGCACAAGAATAGGTTCATATATAGCACAAATCGTTATACTGCGTAAGGAATGTTGCATGCATGTTTTCTTATGAATACCTCTTTGTAATATGGAATGCGTTTTTTTTTCTTACATATACATTCTTACAGTTGCTTTTAGCGTTCTCTGTTTTTGTGTTCTGTGTTCTAACGAAGTTCTGACATCAATGACTTACAAACACAATCACCAATCACCGTGTACAATTGTCCGAGACATTTCCTCTGAATCTGCAGGAATCACAAATCTTCGCAACAGCTAGGATAAACACTAGCTTGACACGGTATAACCAAGCTTATTTTCCTCCGGGATGTCATCGGCATCCGGATATCTTGGGGTTACCCTGGACCGCACCCTCAGCATCAAACAACATGAAAACAAAGGCAAAGGAAGGAGCCAGGAACAATATCCTAAGGAAGCTGTTCACCTCCAAATTGGGAACAGATCGGGAATCATAAGACACACTGCCCTTGCCTTGTGTTACTTAGCAGCTGAATATGCCTGCCATGTATGGGGCTCCTCTACACATGTCAAGAAGATGGATCTAGTCTTCAACATGGTCTGTGTAGCTACAACTGGTTGCCTCAAACCAACTCAAGTGGACGACCTTTATCTGCTATGCGCTATTGCTCCACCATCGATGAGAAGGACATCCTTTTCACAAGTAGTGAGAACCAAGCACGGAAGTGATCTTCGCCATCCCCTATTTCAATAAGAGCCAACACTCAAAAGTTTGAAGTCCAGTAATAGATTCCTTCATGCTGTTAAGCCCCTGGATGGTAAACCAATGTTATCGTTATCGTATCATAATACATACATACGTTGTGAAGTTGGTGCGTATCAGCGGTGGCTCAGTTGGCCCGTTGGTATCGTATCAGTTGGTGGCTCAGAATTTCAGTGCACTTTGAGCTGACTTTTGAGCAGGCAGCAGGGTGACTATGAATGATTGGGTCCAAATTCCCTGTCGGCTCTCCATATTGGCTGTTTTTTTTACAGTTAGTGAACAGTGCTAACTAATTGGAAGTCATTCGGGACTTTTAAACCGTTATAAAGGTGTCCGTTATGGGCCGGTGTCCGTTATAGAGGTGTCCGTTATGGGCCGGTGTCCTCTAAGGCAGGTTTTACTTTGTTATCTTTAGCAATCTCGGTGAAGTCCCGTCAACTCCACGTGATATATTATATGTTACCTTCTTAATATGATTGGCTACCATTTCTGGGGTTACAATAACTGCTCTAGGTAATATGATTTAACCCTAGCTTTGGTAGTGTACTTATTTATTCCGTGGTAAATACCGGATCCGATCTTATCACACATTTTCTGTTTACTAATGACATCAGCATATAGCACTATTCGTCAGCATTTTAAGTATTTATATGGACCCTCTTGTGTGCATTTTTCGTGCAGCTTCTTGTGACAGGTGTTTCTTCGTGGAATATGTCTCTTGGTAGTTTTTCAATAATGTCATGAATATCATGCTTTAAAAAGTGCCAGCTTTCTAATCTCTTGTACTTCAATTATTATTAAGGTTATTCCAATCCATAGTTGCTACATATGATGTTTCGTCTTCCTCGGTTTTTTTTATATATTTCTTTGTTTTACTTTTATATTAAAACGGATCTGGTTGGTTATGTACTTTAACCATGTCAACTAAATCATTGTGAAAAGAACTAAACAAAACTAAAACATATTATCTTTAGTTGGTTCTAAAACATGTTGAGTAAGGAAACAAGTGTGTATTATAAATATTTCTACTTTACATGTACTATGATTAAAATGGACCTTTATTAAATAATTATGTTTACTCTCATCTATAGTAGGGGTCATAGTGTTACATAATCTCCTCCTTTGGTATGTATGGACGGCGGCATAATTAGAACCAGTCTTCCTGATAACAATGATGCGACAAATTGCTTCCTTACAATATGTTTCGCCGTTCAATTATACTTCGATCCTTGCATATATTATGTTATTTTATAGCATAACTTCAATGTCTCTCTGTCGCGGTCTTCCCACATACATAACCTATCGTAAGCCCGTAACCAGCTTTTTCACAGGGGGTGGTATTTTTCCAGTACATACTCCATGGGGCGCCACTAGTTCATGGGCCATATTTTCTTAATAGATTCCAGGGGGCTCAACAAGTTCACATGGGGTCATATTTTCCAAAGAGAGAGGGCGAGTTCAAAAGAAGTCAAAATTTATGAAAAGCACATGCGCATATCGAAATATAAATTGATATCAGGTAAGGGGTGTGTTCATGATAAGGGCTTTTTTTTTAAATAGCGGAGGGTTCACATTTTTGGAAAAGGGAATTCACAAAAAGGGGTTCATGTGAACCCCTTGAAATCCCCTGGCTACGGGCCTGTGTCGATGCACATTCAGTGTATGCTATGACGTTATTTGCCTATGATTCGGTGATACTGATTACAGCCAATACCCATTATCATAACGTAGATCTTGCTTTTCTCATTTATTATGTTCCGGGCATTTACGCATAAACATTGAAGTTTAGTTTCTGAATTATTTGGTGAACATGTCCTTATATATTTGTTTGTATGACCTACTGTACATAGCACTGTAGCATTATGGCAGCTGTTGTAGCTTTAGCAACAACACAATGGGAGTTACAAATCCTCACAATGCGGTATTTATCGCGGTTTCCTACGAACCCAACGCGGATCGACATAGACCTAAACGTTTTGGAAAAAACATACTAACAATTGAGCGCAAAATAATGACAACACATATGTGCGTGTGCGCGAGTGTGTATATGTGGGTGTGAACAAGTGTGTATATGTGGGTGTGAACGCATGTGTGTGACAGAATTGATTATTGCAGAAAATGTACCTCCTCAATTCGATTTTTTCGGCAGTCTCATTTCAAATTAATTTTGGGAAAAATCAAACCTACCTACTCTGCACTGCAACATGCTAGCTCGTTTGTGTAACTTTTGTATGTAGTTTTTGTGCTAAATCATCAGACAAACTATATTCAATTACTTAATATAGTAATATCAAAAGGTAATTGAAGTGAAAAAAACATTGAAAACTCACGAATTTCAATCTTTCAAATTTCGTAACTTTGTCATGTGATCGGCGAGAGGGCAGAAGTCACGCACATGATCGGTTTTGACCCCCCCCCATACTACTTAGCATTTAGGATACCAATATTTTGAACTAAACTGTTTTGTTTATTACATCAGCCAACTGCGGATGTTACTTAGACGATTCTTAAACTATTCAAACACTACATATTATTATCAACGAACTGAATTTGCAATAGGCTAAATCAGTTGATGGTGAAGATTTAATGTGCATAGTTATTGTTCGTATCGATGTTGGCCATTTTCCGAAGTTATCATAAAACAAAATCACACATGATATCATGGCATACTTTGATACACATGCACTCACAAACTAGTTATGCAATTACTAATGTGATTTAATTCAAAAGGTATAGTTGTGAATCGATGGCGTGGCTACAAGAATAATTTACTTGCAGGTGATATGAGAACATTAAATCGGCTGTCGGTTTGTGTCCAGGGACCGGTTTCTCCCCCTACCATAAGGACACTGTCATTTGCTGCCGTGGACACGTAGTTGCCGGACAGATTTGCCACTAGATAGACACTTTAAGATCGTATGTATTTAGAGCAAGAGTAGGCTTCGATACCTAACAAACCAATCTACTGCAATCTACTGTTTTCTAATGAATACATCGTAGTAATGTAAAATGTATTTTTGCCTTAAACGTTTGTTTCTTGTTGTTAATTTTTTAGAAATAAAACTTCTTACAGATAGAAATTGCGTTTGGAGTTCTCTCTTCACACGTTCTGACGTCAATGCTTTACAAAATCAATCACCAATCACCGTCTATAATGTCGGGGAAACTATAAGTGCTTCTACCTTATTCTGTATTATTTTGCTAAACACATGTTATTTTGACAAAATAATGAAATCCTTGCTCCATTTTAAAACTAATGACATGCGTTTCATTACAATGTTTGAAAATGTTCCCATACATTCAAGATCAATAACATTTTCTGTGGATCTGCAAGAATTACAAATCATTGCGTCAGCTAAGATGTAGAATAAAATGATAACCAACGGTGTTTTCTTCCGGATGTTATCGGTTTGATATACCGCCTTTTGTCTACATGCTTCATTGCTTCACAGGTGGCGCCATCTACTGTACTTCGTATTTGCCCCGTCATAGTATGCAGCCGTCGGTGAAACTACGTAAATGTCGTTACTGTTTGTCACACCAAAGATACCAACAAAACGACGTATTTTCAATGCTAAGTTGTTGCTTAAGTTTCAACCCGTTTATGTACAGATATAACGTAGGTATATGAATAATTCAACTTTACATCGTTACCTTGCATTACAATGCCGGCTTTTGGTGAACGAACGGAAAATTAATTATTTAATTACGATGCATTACTTTCCATTTTCTTTTATAAATGTCCATTTTTATGCAGTTCTTGTTCCTGTTGAACAAAAGCAGGTGCTTTGCATAAAAATATTTCGATAGCGCTGGAATTGCGTTTTATTATGACATTTTTTTTACACCTTTACAAATTCAACATTGGCTTCAAACTACTTAATAATCGAACCAACTAAAACTGTTGAGTACGAAACATATTTTGTTTAGTTTGATACGTTTCTGTGACGACCTCTTCAGAACAGCAAGGTCGGGTATATTGGACCATGGCCATATATATCTACAACAATACTGAAGTTAACGTGGCTCCATCTGCCGACTGACTTTGAAATAAAATGTGCATCGAGAGTAAACAAAGGCGGACTCTGCAAAAAACTTCGAAAATGTGAGCATAGATTAGTTGTTTCACTTTCTGGTTTAAAAAAATAATGAAATAAGTATTTAAACAATGAATGAAGAAGTTTTGAAGAGCAAAATTTCACTAGCTTTGTAGATATCTACCTACGGGTTAACCACTGTGTTACCCGCTATACT
Organism: Lamellibrachia satsuma; assembly: GCA_033239005.1. NCBI lineage: Eukaryota > Metazoa > Annelida > Polychaeta > Sabellida > Siboglinidae > Lamellibrachia > Lamellibrachia satsuma. Next base: position 1,959,378 of record BSQZ01000086.1, on the reverse strand, counting down.
GGACCGGTATATTGGGTCACTGATATTTAGAGTTGCGACACCCCATCTATGGACAAACGATGGAGGATGACAAGATTATTGAAGGCTAATACTGATACCATGGGTGAATAAAGTTGTTTACACTTTTTGTAGTCAAAACTTGTTTTTCTATTAACAATTTTATTATTGAATCCATTTATTACGCATTTTGGGGATGTCAGATCATCATACATTGTATGAATGCTTGCATGCACAGAGACTCGTGACATTTTGATCGTTATTCCCTAAGTCCATATTTCCTAAACCAACCAGCAAACAAAACAATATACACAATGAAGAGATCCATTGAATTGACCACGTATGCCATAATCCAAATTTCTAATTTTTCACCACATGCCTGGTCGAATAGTTGCCACATTGTACATATTGGTGCCTATCAAAGACGAGTTTTAAGTGAAATAGAGGAAAGTGTGTGAGCGTGTGTGTGTTTGTTGTTGAGTGTGTGTGTGTGTGTGTGTGTGTGTGTGTGTGTGTGTGTGTGTGTGTGTGTGTGTGTGTGTGTGTGTGTGTGTGTGTGTGTGTGTGTGTGTGTGTGTGTGTGTGTGCGTGTATGTGTGTTGTGTTATATATATATATTTTTTATACATAATTATGCATCATTATAGGTGCGAACAGTTGCAAACTCGACAATAGAACAAGCTCACTTTTTGGGAGAATTACCCATTCGTCCTCCGATATCTTGTTACTTTCCGTGTCACGATCTAGTACCGTTATCTACAAATCTACGTCTTGCTTATTGCAGTAAGTTCCCTACTATTTTTTCGTATGTTCTAGCAATTTAGCCATCATCAATGTTATCGTCTCTACTCAAGCAATATATTCCCACATTTGTCACATTTCTCTCTCAATTCCAGTCTTTGCAACACATACACAACAACGTTTCTCGCGTTTCACTTTAGGTGTTTCTTCAATTTTCTGTCACACGATTACTTCTACTTTCTTCCATGCCGCAAAGCATGTTTGTAAACTCACGTCCATCTCCTTACCACGTCCATCCTCTATACACGCTGTTCTTTCCAAGTAAACCAAACGTTCAACTTGTTTAGCCATCTTTCCATCTATAACATTGTGCAAGTTCAAACCCTCCCGTCACTCACATCATTCATTCACTGCATTTCATACACTACATTATTTTATATTTGTATTCCTTTGAGAGTCTGTACAATATAATGGGGTGGCACGGCTGATTTAACAACTGTATTTTTTTTTATCTGTTCCAATCATCGGAACAGTATTTGCGCCGTTGTTTGCCGTGGAGACCTCCATTGTCTTTCTTTGTCCTGCGGTAACCACAAATAACTATTTGCGGTACATATACGATTTAATTGCAAAGTGGTAGTCACAGTGGCGCCTCTTCTGGGTTGTTACATTAGCAATTGGCATGTTTCCGATAGATGGGGCGACGCTATTTAGCGTTCGAGGCTTCGTTGTCGTTGTCTTTTCTGGGTCTAGTTCGAGGTCTAGTTCGCTCAACATATACCATTTAAATGTAATGCGTTGAGTTTTTGATAATGTCGATTTATTGCATTCAGTTGAGTTAAGCAGATAGTTCGCACAACGTTCGCACAACAGCGGTACAAATATACCCCTCACAACAGCCGCATCTATGGGCCTATCGGGACGAAACTTCGCCGGTCATCCGGTGGGCCCTTCAAAAGAACATAGGGGTGGTCGGATTTTCGAAATTCCCCGGGAATGAGGGTCAAAATTTCAATCGGAAGATAATAAGGACGCCAACACAGTTGTCGCTGGGTGTATGCAGCAATTCTGAATAATTTAAAAGTTATTGCGGTTTGTCTGGGCTTACTGTATTCAGCGCGCTGGTGCGTGGCGCGTTTTAACAAGATTTAACAAGATTGCCATCCAAACAACAAGTTCCAGATGGCAAGTGGACAAGGAAGCCATTGGCTTATCGAGAGTCCAACAATTTTCTCATCTCTTTGAGAAAGAGTACTTTCTCATGTCCAACTTACACTGCTCCTTAACACATGCTACTATGTGTCCTCTGGTTCTACTACCTTCTTTATATTTGAAGAACATATTCCTATCAACATCCTCTTAACCATTCACTATTTTAAACACTTATATTTGGTCTACTCTTAGTCTAATGTTGTCAAACCACATTGTAATAAGTGGCTTTCGTAACTAAGGTATCTCATTTCTGGAATCATTTTAGTTACTCTTCGTTGTATTTTTTTAGCTTGTAATGTCCATTTTACGATATAGCCTCCATGCTTCAATACAATATTCATATGTGGTCTAATTATTGCTTTGTATAGGGGTAGAATTACCTGTGTCTCCTTATACCTGATAGTTCTCGTAATTAGCCTTAAAACTTAATTTCCTTTCGAAACAGCAATCCGACAGTGCTCTGAAACTTTCATATCAGCACAGTATTCATAATAAACAAATCTCTGCTAAAATTAATTTGGAAAACCAAGAATGAATTATTATGAGTTTTATTTAGTGACTCAAATCCGCCACGAACATAATATGTTATAGCGCAGGCACAACTGATTCAATGTGTTTGGCTTTCCTATAAACAATTGGGCAATTGTTTCGCTCAGTTCTATGCGCTTTGCCTATTTGACATCGCGTGTAGCCGATCACAGCTGTATATGTAAATGACATAACTAGTAGTTTGCATGAATTATGTATATGGTTTGAGGACACGCTCTTGGTCTAGTTATTTCATCAGTAAATGTTCGCGAAACATTGCTTTGAAACAAATCATGTATCGAAACGTCAGCTTGATGTCTTTGTACAATGAATTGTGTTCGACAACTAGTGTTAGCTGTATGTGCCTTAGTCTGATATTACATTAGACAGGCCCACAAGGTGACAAGTAAAACTCATCCAAAAATGTGGTTGACAAACAGAACACATCATAACTATTCAAGCACCTAAAATGCATTTTTTATTTCGTTAATAAACTACCCCAATCTACCATGTTTATAATGAATAGTGTGAAGACTCCCATCGATATTACATGGAACTAACCAAAAACGAAATGTAACCAAAGACAGAAAAAAGCTAAGAACAAAATGTTGCCACTCGTTCATTTGGTTACTCGGTCACTCGGCCATCCATTTGTTCATTCAGACAATCGGTCACTAAGACCGCGGGACACTGAGGATCAAAAGCATTGATATCAACACATCGTAAAAAAAAGAGAACACCAAAAGATATAGGAACGACTGTTGTAGGACATGGTACTGCAACAAGCGTTGTCATTGCCCTTGTTTTGAAGTCTTCCGGCGCAGCAGATGCTGGAACGACTACCGTAGGACCAGATATCACAACAAGCGTTGTCATTGCCCTTGTATTGAAATCTTCCGGCGCAGCAGATGCTGGAACGACTACCGTAGGACCAGATATCACAACAAGCGTTGTCATTGCCCTTGTATTGAAATCTTCCGGCGCAGCAGATGCTGGAACGACTACCGTAGGACCAGATATCACAACAAGCGTTGTCATTGCCCTTGTATTGAAATCTTCCGGCGCAGCAGATGCTGGAACGACTACCGTAGGACCAGATATCACAACAAGCGTTGTCATTGCCCATGTATTGAAGGCTTCCGGCGCAGCAGATGTAGGACATGTAAACAAACATACTGGAATTGTCTCATATCAGTTGCAAGCATCCTCGCAAGCCAGGGGCTGTTGAGTACGCGAGAACCCCCGGCAGATATACTTGTAGAAACATTGTAATTGCCACAACCTGCAACACATCATGGACAAACGTGACATGTAAACAAACATACTGGAATTGTCTCATATCAGTTGCTAGCATCCACGCTAGCCAGGGGCTGTTAAGTACACGAGAACCCCCGGCAAATATAAATGTTGAAAGATTGATTTTTCAGTTGCTGTGTAAAAACTCCATCCTCACCTGATTTATCATATCGCCAATCTGGTCCGTTTATGTCCAAACATGTAGTCTGTGGATAGTCTATGTAACATCTGCAGTCGATATACATGTGTTAATTCTATTTATGTTCAAATCATATAAAGAATTGGCTTTAGTCGTTATATGTGGTAAGGCTCAAAATAGTCGATATACAAAATGGTAAACACTGTGCGGGTCAACGCCAATTATGGGCGTAACTTCCATCGTGATTTCCATCCTCTCGCCGATCACATGACAAAGATACGAAATTTCACTTAGTGTGATATTAGTGAGTTTTCGGCGTTTCTGTTTTTTCACTTGATTTAATGTTTGTGTTGGATATCGGAGCGTCAAAAGCCCTCACTTGGCAACCGACATTGTACATAGACATTGAATGACCAACTGTAGCATGTATTATGTATGCTTTATATATAAAACAACATTTTCGTAGTATTTCGGACAACGGCCGGTGTGGTTACATGGGCGATTATTGTGTACACTAGTCGGATTGTGAAAATGGCTCATATCACTGAGATGATTACCTGTTGATCCACCGCTACGGCGAGCGATTCTGAACCACAAAGCGTCGGTTTCATCAACGAAGAGAGTGGCGACGACGAGGCTGATAAGCAGTACGTACGTCAGCTTGCACCACCTAGTAAGAAATTTGATAATAATAATAATGATAATAATAATAATAACGCATTCCTTATATAGCGCCAAACCCAAATAATTGTTCTGGTATATACATTATAAATAAAATCATACACATTAAAACCACTATTGTATAAACATATACACTTATTACTAGTAATACAATAAAATATATTGTCTATGTAAGTAGTTAAAATTAATATAATCAACACAAAACTGTACTAAATATATCTAGATGAGAGCACGATAGCATACCGGTTAGAATGCTGGACTCTCAATCGAGAGAAACCGGTTTCAAATTCCACCGCTTCGAATGTTTCGCAAGTTTCATCACCCCACATTGCCACACTTCACTCAGCTGTATAAATGAGTACTTGGCAATATACACAGTGGTGGATCATCTTCGCGCAGTAATTGCAGCGAATTAAACTTACAAATTAATGAAAATATGAAATTAATTATAATCATTCATTAAGTATATAAATTAATTAATAATAAAAAATTAATTATAAAAATAAATAATATATATATATATATATATATATATATATATATATATATATATATATATATATATATATATATATATATATATATATATATATATATATATATATATATATATATATATATATATATATATATTTAGTAAGGATGTTTCAGTCAATATGTTATCTCAGGGAATGGACAAAGAGCATACAAGCACAAGCATACTCGCATTACATCAACCCAATTTTAGAATATGATCTAGACACAAGTCGTCATATTGGTCTGATTTTATTACATTTTAAGAAACACAAAACATAAACAAACTGGACAAGGGAACATAGAAGAAAAACATAAAATGGCAGGTACTGTTCTCGGCCCAAACATCAAAGTAAATTATTCAAATTACTGGGTTGATTAGAATAAATATAACACAAACAAAGAACGAAGTAATGATACATGATTATGTAGAAATATGTTATGGCAAAACGTACACATTTTTTTAAAACTTAAACTTGAATATTTAGGAAGTTAGCATATCTAGAGAATACAAAGTAAATGTAAAATGATAGCACCGAGTAGTATAGATAAGAAAGTATTCAATCTCGCAGAGGATCATGCATGAATTGAACTCACTATCTACTGATTCTGTAAAAGTATGAGCACGTTAAAAAATTGCAAACGGCAATGTATTACTTTGTATAGCAATAGTGTTAAATATTTTGTCACCACGTGGCGTTACAAGAATATGGATTTTTTTTGGTCACCGTATCAATAGGTAAACAAAATGGAGTGTTTCTGATATGGCATTTGTCTTGTCTTTACGGTAAATATACGCGTTTTACATTTCCGTATTATTGCTGTAGCAAAGAGAGGTTGTCGAGTAATTTTACGGAGGAGTGCGATGCCGTTTAAAAATCTGACTGTCTGAAGAACACATCGTAGACACTCGCTTGGGAAGTACTTCAACGAAAGCACCACTTCAACGCCTGCGGATATCATTGTCCCATGTCAATTAATTCGCAGCTGCAAAGTCAGGCTTTCATGTGATCAAAACAGTGACGGCGATGATGATGATAATCATAATTATAACAATTACAATTGCTTATTTGCTTGCTTAATTAATGAATATTATTAATAATATATACAAGCTGTATTCGTTACATAGTAGTCACTCTACTTACATTATTGCTGTTTTCTGGTGGCTGCGACAAGGATGCTTCGCTGCGAGACTATCACTGACCACTGACTGTGCTACAGGCAGCCTTTATAGTAATGTTGACCGGGAGGGAGCGGCAATGATTCGTGGGTGCATATCGCTTAAATCAAATGGCGGACAATTACATTGGGAGCCCAGAGTTATTATTTATGGAAACGACGCCAATAGGTTTGACCACATGGACTGAAGGGCCACACCCCGACATCCCAAAAATGCGTCGCTGGTGGGTTTGCCCCCGAAATCAACCATCAAAGGGGAAAAAAAGTACATTTATTTATGTGAATGGCGCCAAGGTCGAAACAGTGCCACATGTTACTTTGGGGTTCCCTGAGTATGGAAGGGTGCGGAAAAGAGGAATGTATTTATAAGAATGACGCCAACGCTAAACACATTGTCAAACCTTTCCATGGAGTTTCCTGAATGTGGATTGACCAATGCTTGCAATTTTAAGGGGGCCTTCCCCCTGCCAGCAACCCCAATTTAATGGAATGACGCTTATTTAATGGAATGATGCGATAAAGAAAAAGCTGTCAATTGTTCCAGCAATGGTCCCTGAGTATGGAATGACCAATACCAGCCATTTTAGGCGGGGCCTTCCCCCTGCAAACAACCCCCAAAAGGTGAGAAAAGGGGGCGTTTATTTAATGGAAAGACGCCAATGTTAAAAAAACAGTGTCAACTCTTCTCTTGGGGTTCCCTGAGTATGACATGACCAGAACCTGCAATTTTAGGTGGTGGCTTCCCCCTGCCAACACCCCCAACAGGTTAGAATGTGTTTCTGCAAAGATACTTTTCATCGAGATCATCATTGTTAGATCAAATTATGGCCTAGGGGGCTTAAGTTGCTGGTGGGGATAAAGTCTACATAACATTCCTAGCATTTGTCATTCCCTAGTGAGGGAAACCAAATGGAAGATTTGACACTGTTATTTACCCTTGGGCCAATCCTTTAAAAATATAGTTTGGGGTTGCTGGCATGGGAGGAATGTTGGTTTTGGTTATTCCGGACTCAAGGAACCCTAATGGAACAGGTAAAACTGTTTTCAGCCACACCAAGTTTATCTGAGGTCGCCTGCAAGTATATCGCCTATATTATATCCATTTAATAAATACATATGGCTACCTTTCAGACACTAATGTAATAATACCTACGTTGTATTTATTAAGACACAACACAGCATATGGACATGCAAGTGTCCTATTTCATGCCAATCTTGCGATAAAACTACAACATCGCGGTAAAATGACGCGAAAACTATTGCATATTTCAATATTTTAATGATTTGATCAGGGTTCGATTTGATCACGTCTTGTGTTTGATAATCTGAGTTTTACCTTGAGTTTCTATTCTCCACGCAGCCCATTCTCGCATCAACGTGAACAATCTTATTAAAACAAAATTGTGCAAAAAATATGTGTGGTTAAAATCAGACACACCCAAACCCTACAGTCGAATGAGGTTGGCTGGTGGAGAAAGGTGGACTGTGTTTGCTCACAGCCACGATGATTGGAACGGAATCTTATTATTTCAGTTGGGAGTAAATTCCTAGCTCTTATGACTCTTGGATAGAAGGAATAATTATAGAAAACTATTAATAGTACATCCAAAATTGAATAATTTTAACAGTAGCGGTGGAGCAAAATGCACTGTGTGTGTGCTCATAACAAACTGAAGTAAATCCCTAGCTCTTATGAATCTGGGATAGAAGGAATACTCAAAGTAACTACGAATAGTACGTCTAATATTTAATGAATTTAAAAGTAGCATTTAGTATGTATGCCTTAGAAACCCGGTATTTCAGACGACGGCCAGCGTGTTTACATGGGCAATAATTGGGCGCATAATTGTATTGTGAGAATGTAAAGGTTTATATCACTGCAATGTTTCTTCGAGGTGATCACCTGTTGATCCACCGACGGAACCACCACCGGAGCGTCGAGAGCTTCTACGGGGACGTCTTCCCCACCACCAAGCTTCGCTTTCGTCAACGAAGAGAGTGGAGACGACAAGGCTGATCAGCAGTAAGTACGTCAGCTTGCACCGCCTAGTGAGGAGTTTGATAATATAAAATAATGACCGCACACTGACATACGCACGCACGCACGCACGCACGCACGCACGCACGCACGCACGCACGCACACAGCTAATTTTTTTAGAGAGGAGGGCGAGCCCCATGAATAGTAGGGCATATCATATAAAACCTACTTAGACACACGTTTGGGTATTACTGTATAACCCGCGGTTAGCACTCTCCACTCATATAATTCGTAGGAAACCGTGATCACCAACAAGGCTTGCCAGTGTTCAAAATAATAGTAACGGTGATGATGACAATGATAATTATAACACAAATAGTATTAATATAAATTAGTAAATATATATTAATATAAATAAACACGCTTTATCCAGTTATACAGCAGTCACTCTACTTACATTGTTGCTGCTGATTTTGTGTGGTGGGTGCGACAAGAATGGACTATACATTTGCTTCACTGAGAGACTATCATTGACAATTCATAGGAATACTGGCAACCTAAATATATAAGTAGTCTTGCCACGGAAGGAGCGGCGATGATTCATGGCTGTGCTACATGTCGATCAAGCGGCTAAAAATTTATGTTCCCAGAGTTAAGACAAATGCTGAAACTCGAGCGTTCTCGGTTGCCGCACCAACTCTGTGGAATTCACTCCCCGACAGCGTAAAAAAAAATAGCTTCATTTCGCCGTAATCTGAAAACCTATCTTTTCAAAATCGCCTATCCTCCTTAGCTTCTTGGCACCTCCATCCAACGGTTGACAACTTTTTGCATTGTACATGGTCACAAGAGTGCCTAGTCCTTTGGTTTTGTTGCGCCACTGAGCTCCGATTTTCCGAGGATATTGGCGCCAAAGAAGTAATTTTATTATTATTATTGGTCCAGTTTAGTGCACTTCAAAGAAAGTTGCAATTGTACGAAAAATACCATTTGTCAGAGCCGCTGTGTATTATTTTACTTGTAGCTACAGCTGATTTATCAATATGTGAATCAATCAATTACGCTGTGGCACTATCTTAGTAAACTCCATTTAACAATACAAAATGCATACGTTGACATATATTAATTATTCGCTTTACGGCTATTCACGAAATGCGCCATTGATAAACGGACCACGGGAACACATCGAAATCACCTTTATGAGCTGAGTCTTTACGAAAAAGGTTTGGGCGGAATAACCCGGGTCATCGTGACCTATAATGAGTTATTCAATGTCAGCGAGTTGCGGCACGAACTATATTAGAGTGCAATCTCGAGAATGTTCAAGTGTAATAAATGTAAAATATTAAATTAACTTTGTGTATAAAAATATATTAGCCATTCATTATTTTGTATGTTATTGCTGCAGTTACATCTTTCCTACATCCCTGTAAAATCGACAATGGCAAACTATTTTTAGTTGGCGAGGCAGCTTCCGGTTACGATGTCTGATTACGTATGAGCTCCGCTGTTTTAGTTAATTGTTGGCTATTTACAGTGGAGAAAGGGCATTTTTCATCCTAATCATATTATTCTAATATCATACTGATTATCAAACCGTGATGTTTAGATGTAAATTCTGAGCTGATGCGATAAAAATTCAATCTTAAACTATACATCGACCAATTCGAAATTTCCCGCCAAAATTTTCATTCTTCCGGTTAGGTGCACAATATAAACAACACAGATAATTAAGGCTAGAAACAAATTAGTAATAACGCAGGTAGAGCTGCACTCCCAACCTGAGTCATCTATATACTAACAGGCAATTTCAACCAAGGCGTCTTTTACCCAGAGTAGCTCTGGGACATAAGTACCTTTCTCGTCGAGCACGGCACTGTCACTATAGTCACAACTTGGAAACCCCTGCACGTACTCTTAGTACAACAGCACGCATATGGTAAGTGTTACATGGAACTTGATTTTGTTCTGGAATTACAGAAATGAGTGAAAATGACTAACACAGTGGTCCAAAACAAGATACTGACGAAAATGTAGCAATTTCTAGCGCTCCAATCACAAAACTAAAAAATAAGGGGACACGGAGAGGTAGCAAAAACTCTGAATCGGGAAGCGATGTTAGAGAAGCTTGGAAATGCGAAGACTGCGAGAAAATCTTTAAAAGTGAGAAAGACAGAATGCTCGAGTGCGAGTACTGCGGAAACCGATACTGCATTAAATGCTTGAAATTTAAACCTGGTGAATATGAGGCAATGGGGAAACCCGGATGCATGTGGTTTTCCTTAAAATGCAAACCAAAAATTAAAAAAAATATTCTCAATGAGAAAGTTATCGAAGGGATATGCAATATGTGTTTCAAAACTATGAACACGAGATTTGAGGCCGTAGAGAAAAAACTGGATGCTAAATGCAATAGTAAAGAAATAAAAGAAATCGTAAGGCAGGAAATGGATGCATTACATACATGCAGACCAAATGATGATGAAAGCAGGAACCTACTAACCACCCAAAATAGTGGAATTGTTGTGGAGGAAACAGTAAGAGAAATCAATGAAAGAAAAAATAGGGAAACAAATTTTATTATATTCAATGCCCCTGAACCAAAAACAAACCTAAAGGAATAGAGGTTGAGTATAGATATGGAGTTTGTTGAAGGGTTGTGTAATGATGCAATCTGAACCTAGATGTAAAAGATGAGATAACCAAAGTTATCAGGCTAGGTAAAAACAAACATACGGAGATACGGGTGATACGGAGCAAAAACCTAGACCTCTTAAGGTAGTAATTAAAGACACTAACAAAAAGGTGGAATTGTTCAAATGACTATCAAACTTAAGAGATGCGGAGGATAAATATAAATGTCTCAGCATCCAGCACGACTTAACAAAAAAAGAAAGAGAGCAGGGAAGGAAATTCCTAGAGGAGGCCAGGACAAAAGAGATAAATGATGAGGGGAAATGGTTGTACAGGGTGAGAGGTCCACCATGGGCAAGAAAGCTGTAAGATTCAAACCTCGAAGGGACGAGGAGTAAGACAAAAAAGATCATCTAACCAGAAAAAACACTGTAAATACAAATTATACGCATAAACAGTTAAAATGTTTCTAGTCTAATCAATAAATTTACTGAGATCAAAGCTCGAGTCGAATCACATAAGTGTATGGTGATTGCAATCACCGAGGTTAAACCAAAAAACCAGAAATTTCTATTAAACACAGCTGAACTGGGTCTGAGTGACTATGATTTATACCATAACATCGATAAGCAAGGACGAGGTGTTTGTATATATACCCACAAAACACTAAACTCAAAACATTTCGTATCTTTAGGAACCAACTTTCAAGAATCGATATGGGTTGAGATAAAATTAAACAAAAAAGACACTTTTCTGATAGGATGTGTATATTAAAGCCCGGACAGCTCTGGCACCAATAATGAACAATTAAATGAACTGATTAGTGAGGCAATGAGCTATAAACACTCACATCTTCTCTTGCTTGGAAATTTTAACTATCCCAACATAGACTGGCAGAACTGGTACACACTCTCAGAGAATACTAATAGCCCAGACACTGAATTTAAAGAAGGAATAAGAGATAATTTCCTCTTCCAACATGTCACACTCCCAACAAGGGGGCGATTAGGAAATAAATCGAACATTCTTGATTTAGTTTTCACCAATGAAAAAGGTATGATAGATGATATAGTGTATGAAAGCCCACTTGGTAAGAGCGATCGCTCTGTCCTCATCATTACATTTAGGTGCTATGCAGAGATAGCAAGGCATACACGACTTAAATATTATTACGACCAAGGGGATTATAATAGTATGAAGACGAAACTAGACCACACAGACTGGGGCGAGATACTTTGCAGGAGCAATATAAACCATCAATGGTTAGGTTTTAAAGAATATATTAAAACGATAGAGGATGAATTCATCCCTCATCGACATGTGAGTAATATTAACAGACATAAAGGAAAAGTACCCCTAAACAAGGAATCAGTAAAGAAAATTAAGAAAAAACACATTTTATGGAAACGTTATATGGAGACAAAAGAAGGAAAATACTATACTGAATATTGTAGGGCTAGAAATCAAGTCCGTAAATTAACGAGGAGGATACAGAAGGAATTTGAGATGAAGCTAGCAACAGAATCTAAGACAAACCCAAAAGCAGTATGGAAATATATGAACTCCAAAACAAAGAATCGGGAAGGTGTTTCACGTCTGAACACAGACCCTAAAGATCCTAAATCTAGACTAACATATTCTGATAAGGAAAAGGCAGATGTCTTAGGACATTTTTTCAAGTGTTTTTACTATAGAGCCAGATGGTGATATCCCCCATATTCCACCAGAGAAGTTAAGGCACAACATGGAAGAATTGACTATTGATGAGGAAATTATTAAAAAAAGACTTGATAACCTTAATGTGTGTAAATCGGTAAGGCCAGATGGTGTTCATCCTAGGTTGTTGAAAGAGCTATCTAATCATCTATGTAAACCACTAGCTAGGCTATTTAATAATTCACTGGCTGTGGGTGAACTACCAAAGGAATGGAAACAGGGAAGGATCTCAGTCATATTAAGAAGGGTAATCGAAAAAACGCAGGAAATTATAGACCAGTCAGCTTAACAAGTATAATATGTAAATGTATGGAACAATGTGTCAAAGATCATATTGTCAGTCATACGATTAGGAATAAATTATTTAGTACGCAACAATTTGGTTTTATTAAAGGTCGATCTACGGTACTTCAATTATTAAATGTTATTGATTCATGGACCAAAGCTTTAGATAGAGGGGAATCCGTAGACGGTGTATATTTGGACTTCATGAAAGCATTTGACACCATCCATCACAACAGATTGATAGGCAAACTTAAATCGTATGGTATAGAGTATTACACGCTACGATGGATCCAGGCGTTCTTGTCTGACCGGGTACAGCAGGTCAATGTAAATGGTACAAATTCTGAGTGGGCAAATACAACAAGTGGTATTCCACAAGACGGTGTATTAGGACCGATCCTATTTGTTTTATACATAAATGATCTTCCTGAGAATATAGTTTCAAATGTATATGTTTGCGGATGATACAAAGATTTTCAAAACGATTACTAGTCCACATGACCAGCGTACACTACAGAACGACTTAGATTATTGAACATCTTGGTCAAGTAAATGGTTATTAAGGTTCCACCCAGATAAATGTAAATTAATGCACGTAGGGAAAACAATACAGCAAGAGTATGCATACAACCTGAAGATAGATAATATTGCCCATGAATTAGGAGGAATAGAAAAAAAAGACATGGGGGTTATAATTGATTCAAACCTAGAATTTGATAAACACATCAACCAAAAAATAAACAAAGCAAATAGTATCACGGCAGTTATTAGAAGGTCCTTTACAACCCTAAATTGGGTTGTAAAAGATTGATTCGGCTTAACCGCGAAGCACGGAAGGATATCAAGGCCTGGTTGGAATTTCTGGAACATTTTAATGGTACCATGTCTTTCTTGCCAGTCGTCTGGACTTCGTCAGATGTACTTCACCTTACAACAGATGCTAGCGGTTTTGCGTTTGGTGCAGTCTTTGAAAATGAGTGGTTACAAGGTAGTTTCCCGGTAAATTGGTCAGCAATCCATATCTCTCAAGGAGCTGTTACCGATCATTTTAGCTGTGCATTGCTGGGGCTCCACTTTCTCAAATCGCCGAATCTTGTTCCTTTCCGATAACTCTGCTGTGGTGGATGTGATAAACAAGCAAACAGCAAGGGATGTTAGCTTGATGGATCTCATTCGAGAGCTAGTTGTCTTGTGCATGTCGCACAACATTTGCTTTCGAGCAAAATACATTCCGGGTAAGACGAGTGTGGTAGCGGATCATATATCTCGGTTACAGGAAGGCAGGGCAAGGGTAGTACAACCGACACTAGCTCCAGACAAGGTGCCACTTCGTACTCATTGGCTGCCTTGGGGAAAGCATCGATAGCCACTATTGATTGGGCCAATACCACACGCACTAGAGCAAGGTATCGCAGCAACTGGCAACATTTTGTCGTCACCTTAAAGAAGGCAAGCAGCAATTTCTCCCTGTTTCTCCCTATATTGTTAAGCACTCTGTAAAGCACTTTGCAGGGAAGGAAAGGCACCAAGTACAATTCCTACATATTTAGCGGCTATTGCGGATGTCCATAAATCAACAGGTTTCACTGACCCAAAATCCAACTACTTTGTCACTAAACACATGCGTGGCTTTGCTAAACACCGGCCGAGTATAGATACGCGTAGTCCTCTTTCTACACATGATTTGAAGAAATTAGTTAAGGCACTGTCAGCAACTGGGTGCACTTTTTTCACTCTCGCTTTGCTCAAAGCCATGTTCGCATTAATGTTCTTTGCTTTTGCTGGATCAGTGAGGTAACAAAAGGGGAACATAATATTAACATGAGTCAATGTCATATAATAAAGTCAAAGATCAAACTCACTTGTTTGTCTTATAAACACAGTACAGACCGCCCTTTCAAATTAGATATTCAACCCACATGTGGCAGCACATGCCCCCACATGTTGCTGAAAGAGTACGTAAAATTACGGGGCCATGATGGTGGGCCCTTGTTCAGGTTTTCGGACAAGCTTCCTTTGTCTCGGTCATATTTCTCTAACATGTTGAGGAAGGCGGCAACAGCTGCAAAGCTGGACCCTAAACAGATCTCACCTCATTCCTTTCACATTGGTACCACAACTTGGGCTGCGAAAAGGGGGTTGAGCACCGAGCAAATTAAGGCAATGGGTCGATGGCGCTCTACCTCATTTAATAGTTACATTAGAATTAAATCATTTGCTGCCCCAATCAAGAAGCCATAACTAAATTCTCACTGTTGAATTGTTGTCTGCCAGAGAAAAGTTGTGTTGTTTCAGGGCGGCTCGTCTGGTGGTTGGACCTGGCGCTGATCGTGAGGCGGGAGGTGCTTGGTCCAGCTGCTCGTGAGGTGCTGTCCCTGGAATGTGTTCTCAGTTGTGTCTTTCAACACATAAGTCAAGAAGTGTGGCCTTTTATCGCATGTTGTTTAACATTGGAACACTAATTGCTTAGTTATGCCTGGCGCTTCGCCTGGGGTGGGGTGGTCTCCCTCGTACCGTGGGAGGTGGGGGGATCGAGTACCCCAGCCTTTCTGTTTGTACATGTATGTGTATGGCTAATCAACTTGGTAATTACGCTCCTACTATGGCACTTGTAACCAAGTGTGATTGTCACTCCTATGTAGGGGCTCTTCGGCATTCCATGCCTATGATTACTGTATTAAATAAATGGATTGCCATTTTCTCACTCATACATGTTTTCAGTTATGACTGATAAGTACAAAAACTAGCTCAGGCTCCACACCAGTTTTTTATATCATTAAGACCAGGCAGTCAGATGAAGTATTGATATTAAATTCAATGACACAAGACGCAGGCATGCGAAATGCAATTTTGTCCAAAAGACGAAATACCTTTTTGCGAGCAAGTCGCTGTCCGCCGAGCAGATAACTATACATGTGAGGCTTGGAGAGGGGTATTTGGTGGCGCCCCCTCTATTATTAAATTTGACAGGTCAATTCAAAGCAGCCCGACCGGTAATCACAAGGTGGCGCAAAGGTGCCGTCTAGTGTTTGCACGTGGCCCGTGATGACAGGTGATTGGCGGAGGGCAACTTTGCTGGACGAGAAGTATTTCAAATTCAGTTGCCGCTTCTGTCTTGTACAGTAAGCAACGCTGCGTTTACGCTCTGCTCAAAAATCCCACCCACCCTCCCTAATAGTGTGTTAACGGTAGGGGTCCAATAGATCAGCTCGTGCACAACGTGTAGGTACATTGCGAAACATTGCTCGCAGAAAGGTACTTCACAAAGTTATTTTTGACGCTTTTCCCTGTAGTAGCTTGGTACACGAGGTTTTGCATTATGTGTTTTCCTCCACCGAATGTTCAGTAGTGTACGCAGGGTTTTTAGTGCGGGTACTTTTCGAAGTACATTTGTGTGGCAGTTTGGTCCTGCCTTTCTGTGTCATGTATTAATAGTTGGCAGTTTTTGTTATATGTGTGTATATATGGCACCTTTACACATTATGCATTGGGTTACAATACATTCATTATGGTTTGTTTATAAATGTTTGTGCGATTAGCCCACTATGTCATGTATCAGCAGTACGTTCATTCATTATATATGTATATGTACAGCACCCTTACTCATTAGGTGTTGCGTTACCTTTAATCGCATTTGATTTGTTACCATTGTTAGTTTACCATTGTTAGGGGTTTAGCCCAATTTTTCATGTATACTATTTTCCTGGGGGGATCGAGTACCCCAGCCTTTCTGTTTGTACATGTATGTGTATGGCTAATCAACTTGGTAATTACGCCCCTACTGTGGCACTTGTAACCAATTGTGATTGTCACTCCTATGTAGGGGCTATTCGGCATTCCATGCCTATGATTACTGTATTAAATAAATGGATTGCCATTTTCTCACTCACACATGTTTTCAGTTATGACTGATATGTACAGAAACTAGCTCAGGCTCCACACCAGTTTTTGATATCATTAAGACCAGGCAGTCAGATTAAGTAGGGATATTAAATTCAATGACACAAGACGCAGGCATGCGAAAAGTAGTTTTGCCACAGAAGGAGCGGCGATGATTCATGGGTGTGCTACATGTCGATCAAGCGGCTAACAATTTATGTTCCCAGAGTTAAGACAAACTCTTAAACTCGAGCTTTCTCGGTTGCCGCACCAACTCTATGGAATTCACTCCCCGACAGCGTAAAAAACAATATATATATATATATATATATATATATATATATATATATATATATATATATATATATATATATATATATAGCTTCATTTCGCCCTAATCTGAAAACCTATCTTTTAAAAATTGTCTATCCTCCTTAGCTTCTTGGCACCTCCATCCAACGGTTGACAACTTTTTGCATTGTACATGGTCACAAGAATGCCTAGTCCTTTGGTTTTGTTGCGCCACTGAGCTCCGATTTTCCGAGGATATTGGCGCCAAAGAAGTAATTATATTATTATTATTGGCCCAGTTTAATGCACTTCAAAGAAAGTTGCAATTGTACGAAAAATACCATTTGTCAGAGCCGCTGTGTATTATTTTACTTGTAGCTACAGCTGATTTATCAATATGTGAATCAATCAATTACGCTGTGGCACTATCTTAGTAAACTCCATTTAACAATACAAAATGCATACGTTGACATATATTAATTATTCGCTTTACGGCTATTCACGAAATGCGCCATTGATAAACGGACCACGGGAACACATCGAAATCACCTTTATGAGCTGAGTCTTTACGAAAAAGGTTTGGGCGGAATAACCCGGGTCATCGTGACCTATAATGAGTTATTCAATGTCAGCGAGTTGCGGCACGAACTATATTAGAGTGCAATCTCGAGAATGTTCAAGTGTAATAAATGTAAAATATTAAATTAACTTTGTGTATAAAAATGTATTAGCCATTCATTATTTTGTATGTTATTGCTGCAGTTACATCTTTCCTACATCCTTGTAAAATCGACAATGGCAAATTATTTTTAGTTGGCGAGGCAGCTTCCGGTTACGATGTCTGATTACGTATGAGCTCCGCTGTTTTAGTTAATTGTTGGCTGTTTATAGTGGAGAAAGGGCGTTTTTCATCCTAATCATATTATTCTAATATCATACTGATTATCAAACCGAGCTGATGCGATACAAATTCAATATTAAACTATACATCGACCAATTCGAAATTTCCCGCAAAAATGTTCATTCTTCCGGTTAGGTGCACAATGTAAACAACACAGATAATTAAGGCTAGAAACAAATGAGTAATAACGCAGGTAGAGCTGCACTCCCGACCTGAGTCATCTATATACTAACAGGCAATTTCAACCAAGGCGTCTTTTACCCAGAGTAGCCCTGGGACATAAGTACCTTTCTCGTCGAGCACGGCACTGTCACTATAGTCACAACGCCTTGAAAACCCCTGCACGTACTCTTAGTACAACAGCACGCATATGGTAAGTGTTACATGGAACTTGATTTTGTTCTGGAATTACAGAAATGAGTGAAAATGACTAACACAGTAGTCCAAAACAAGATACTGACGAAAATGTAGCAATTTCTAGCGCTCCAATCACAAAACTAAAAAATAAGGGGACACGGAGAGGTAGCAAAAACTCTGAATCGGGAAGCGATGTTAGAGAAGCTTGGAAATGCGAAGACTGCGAGAAAATCTTTAAAAGTGAGAAAGACAGAATGCTCGAGTGCAATATAAACCATCAATGGTTAGGTTTTAAAGAATATATTAAAACGATAGAGGATGAATTCATCCCTCATCGACATGTGAGTAATATTAACAGACATAAAGGAAAAGTACCCCTAAACAAGGAATCAGTAAAGAAAATTAAGAAAAAACACATTTTATGGAAACGTTATATGGAGACAAAAGAAGGAAAATACTATACTGAATATTGTAGGGCTAGAAATCAAGTCCGTAAATTAACGAGGAGGATACAGAAGGAATTTGAGATGAAGCTAGCAACAGAATCTAAGACAAACCCAAAAGCAGTATGGAAATATATGAACTCCAAAACAAAGAATCGGGAAGGTGTTTCACGTCTGAACACAGACCCTAAAGATCCTAAATCTAGACTATCATATTCTGATAGGGAAAAGGCAGATGTCTTAGGACATTTTTTTCAAGTGTTTTTACTATAGAGCCAGATGGTGATATCCCCCATATTCCACCAGAGAAGTTAACGCACAACATGGAAGAATTGACTATTGATGAGGAAGTTATTAAAAAAAGACTTGATAACCTTAATGTGTGTAAATCGGTAAGGCCAGATGGTGTTCATCCTAGGTCGTTGAAAGAGCTATCTAATCATCTATGTAAACCACTAGCTAGGCTATTTAATAATTCACTGGCTGTGGGTGAACTACCAAAGGAATGGAAAAAGGGAAGGATCTCAGCCATATTAAGAAGGGTAATCGAAAAAACGCAGGAAATTATAGACCAGTCAGCTTAACAAGTATAATATGTAAATATATGGAACAATGTGTCAAAGATCATATTGTCAATCATACGATTAGGAATAAATTATTTAGTACGCAACAATTTGGTTTTATTAAAGGTCGATCTACGGTACTTCAATTATTAAATGTTATTGATTCATGGACCAAAGCTTTAGACAGAGGGGAATCCGTAGACGGTGTATATTTGGACTTCATGAAAGCATTTGACACCGTCCATCACAACAGATTGATAGGCAAACTTAAATCGTATGGTATAGAGTATTACACACTACGATGGATCCAGGCGTTCTTGTCTGACCGGGTACAGCAGGTCAATGTAAATGGTACAAATTCTGAGTGGGCAAATATAACAAGTGGTATTCCACAAGGCGGTGTATTAGGACCGATCCTATTTGTTTTATACATATATGATCTTCCTGAGAATATAGTTTCAAATGTATATGTTTGCGGATGATACAAATATTTCCAAAACGATTACTAGTCCACATGACCAGCGTACACTACAGAACGACTTAGATTATTTAACATCTTGGTCAAGTAAATGGTTATTAAGGTTCCACCCAGATACATGTAAATTAATGCACGTAGGGAAAACAATACAGCAAGAGTATGCATACAACCTGAAGATAGATAATATTGCCCATGAATTAGGAGGAATAGAAAAAAAAGACATGGGGGTTATAATTGATTCAAACCTAGAATTTGATAAACACATCAACCAAAAAATAAACAAAGCAAATAGTATCACGGCAGTTATTAGAAGGTCCTTTACAACCCTAAATCAACATAATTTTGTGCCATTATATAAAGCTTTAGTTAGGAGTCATCTAGATTATGCAATATCAATATGGTCCCCATATAAACAGAAATACAAAGATGCCGTCGAAAATGTGCAAAGACGCGCAACAAAACAGCTTCCTGGTATGAAGAATATTTCTTACGAGGAAAGACTTCAGAGATTGAACTTCCTACACTTGCATAGTGGTAATATGATTGAGTTATATAAACTATTCCATGGGAAATATGACAGTGATGTATCTAACATTGTAAAGCTGCACAAAGACAGTGATACAAGGGAAGGAACAAGGGGTCA
Source organism: Lamellibrachia satsuma (assembly GCA_033239005.1). Lineage (NCBI taxonomy): Eukaryota > Metazoa > Annelida > Polychaeta > Sabellida > Siboglinidae > Lamellibrachia > Lamellibrachia satsuma. The sequence goes on along the minus strand of BSQZ01000086.1, from coordinate 1,938,923 downwards.
TAGTTTGAAATTGTGTATAGAAAATGCTTGTACAAATGTTAGAAAAGAAAGCTTCTCACTTGGAGTTACCTGATTATGGGATGAGTTACCGGAAGTAGTTGTAACTGCCCCAAGTATCAACTCATTTAAAAACCGTCTAGATAGACATTGGAGTACTGAGGAGTTTCTCTACAACTACAAAGCTGCCTTGCCAGGAAGTCGTAGAAAATTCCAAGGGATAATTGAAGATCTGACCACCGAGGCCACCGCCTACGGTCAGGAAGAACCTAAGTAAACCTAAGTAAGTAAGAAAGTATTTTAAACTATATGATTACAAAGAATGATCGGCACTAAAATTATGTATTGATGGTTGCGTTTTTGTTGTATTTAAATCTATTTACATAAGATATGTCTGAAAAGGCTTGATTCGCGGGTAACCCTGACGAGGACGTGGTCACTTTATCAACATTTCCTGAAAAAATGGCTTCTTAACAAGCAGGGACACGTTATTGAACGGTGACACCTCTTTGATGAAATGTCTGCTGACGCTATATACCAATAACATAAACATGTTTGTTTTGTACATAAATGTTTCGCGTTAAACGGCAATCGCCAAAAAAACTGTGGACTGTGTATACTGCTTCATGTATTAGGAATTATCTACATCATGTATGGTATGTTGATGTACAACTATCGTATGCAATTAATAATCAACGTGTCCTTGTTGAGACCCGGCTGTTAGTTTGTTTTGACAATAGGTATACGGAAAATAATATACTTTGCTCAATGGCAACATCGGCAGCGATAGTCATCAGAAATTAACTAATACGGGTTATGTTATGCAACTGTGATTTCCGAATATTGCATAATACAAAATGTACTTTCTTATATAGCGCGGTATCCTTTCATTTGGACTGTTCAAAGGAATTTACACTTCACGTCCTGGCAGACCTGTTTAATCCAACTCCATCACCACTAGAATGGGAAGAATTCAGCCAAGCTGCAATTACTGCGCGAAGACTATTCGTTCACATATCCTCCTATGTAGTGGCTGAATTAACTTTGGCAATGTGGGGTGATATACATTGCCAACGTTTCGAAACGGCAGCAAGATAAACCGACACGCCACCTCACCCCATGCCCCTTTCCCCAATAACAAGGTAACCACGACGTCTCACTATTAACGAGTGAACCATTTATTATGTATTGATCGATACAAAACGTGTCCTTACAGTTTATGGGACGGAAAGCAGTACGTGTTCTTGTTGGAAGATATGTAAATAAGATTGTATATGCGGCATGACTGAAACATTTAGCACCATTTAAACTGTTCCAGAATAGCAATGATCACAAACTTTTATCTGCTAAAAATTAATGTGGGAAATCAAGCGTGAATTATGAGACTCAAATCTGCAACGATCAAAATATGCTATTGCGCAGGCGCAACAGATTCAATGTGTTTGGCTATTCTACAAGCAATTAGACAGTCATTTTCTTTCAGTTCTGTGCATATCAATGTCAATGTTTTTATAATATTCGCAAGAGAATGAAATAACTATTCAGAAAGCAGTACCAATATTGTTATGGCATCTAAGCGCACTGTCGTAAATGACGGTTCTCTAGCGGCAACTACGACCAAAACGCAAGCGTCCATTGCAACAGACGTAGAAACGATTACTGTAGGCCCTGGTACCGCAGCAGGCGTTGCTGTTCCCCTTGAATTGAAGTCTTCCGGCGCAGCAGATGTAGAAGCGATTATTGTATGGCCTGGTACTGCACCAGGCGTTGTTGTTCCCCTTGAATTGAAGTCTTCCGGCGCGGCAGATGTAGAAGCGGTTATTGTAGGCCCTGGTACCGCAACAAGCGTTGTTGTTCCCCTTGAATTGAAGTTTTCCGGCGCAGCAGATCTTGAAGCGGTTATTGTAGGCCCTGGTACCGCAACAGGCGTTGTGGTTCCCCTTGAATTGAAGTCTTCCGGCGCAGCAGATGTAGAAGCGATTATTGTATGGCCTGGTACTGCACCAGGCGTTGTTGTTCCCCTTGAATTGAAGTCTTCCGGCGCGGCAGATGTAGAAGCGGTTATTGTAGGCCCTGGTACCGCAACAAGCGTTGTTGTTCCCCTTGAATTGAAGTCTTCCGGCGCAGCAGATGTAGAAGCGATTATTGTAAGCCCTGGTACTGCACCAGGCGTTGTTGTTCCCCTTGAATTGAAGTCTTCCGGCGCGGCAGATGTAGAAGCGGTTATTGTAGGCCCTGGTACCGCAACAAGCGTTGTTGTTCCCCTTGAATTGAAGTTTTCCGGCGCAGCAGATCTTGAAGCGGTTATTGTAGGCCCTGGTACCGCAACAGGCGTTGTGGTTCCCCTTGAATTGAAGTCTTCCGGCGCAGCAGATGTAGAAGCGATTATTGTATGGCCTGGTACTGCACCAGGCGTTGTTGTTCCCCTTGAATTGAAGTCTTCCGGCGCGGCAGATGTAGAAGCGGTTATTGTAGGCCCTGGTACCGCAACAGGCGTTGTTGTTCCCCTTGAATTGAAGTTTTCCGGCGCAGCAGATGTAGAAGCGATTATTGTAGGCCCTGGTACCGCAACAAGCGTTGTTGTTCCCCTTGAATTGAAGTCTTCCGGCGCAGCAGATGTAGAAGCGATTATTGTATGGCCTGGTACTGCACCAGGCGTTGTTGTTCCCCTTGAATTGAAGTCTTCCGGCGCGGCAGATGTAGAAGCGGTTATTGTAGGCCCTGGTACCGCAACAGGCGTTGTTATTACCCTTGAATTGAAGTCTGCCGGCGCAGCAAATGTTGAAAGTTGGATTGTAATTGCCACAACCTGCAGCACACACCATAGACAAATGTGACACACAAATAAACATACAGAGATTGTCTCATATAAGTTGCAAGCATCCTCGCAAGCCAGGGGTTGCTAAGTACACATTAAGATGATATTCGTTCGAGTTTTCAGAGTTTCCTTTTTTTCACTTAATTTAATGGTTGACCAAACATTACGTAATCGTTTGATTGATGATTTCACACACAAAATCTATTTAAAAATGTTGCACTGGCGTGTTGCATTGGATACTAAGTAGGTTTGATTTTTCGCCAAACACTTCAAATAACACTAACAAAAATATCGAGGCACATTTAATAATTGTGAATTTAAATTGATTTTGGTTGTGGACCCGTCGTCGCTGGTCGGACGGGTAATTATTGGCATTTTCTTGAAATGCTCTTTGGGGCCGAGTTTCCAGACAGCAAGACGGAAGACGTACAAATGGGATATCAATGGACAATTCTACGTTTCAACAGGTTTGTCTGCCAGGGGAATCATACTACTTCTACAGCCCCTGGCTCATGAGGATGGATACATGTAGATCGTTTCTATATAAAATATATACATTTATATTGACATATTTCAGACGCCATTGAAACTATATTGATTATCAAATAGCTAACTTGGATATGCAAGTGTGTCATGTCATGCATGCTGTTGTCAACAATGACAAGAACAACACGCACACATTTCAATATACTGTAGATTTGATCACAACGGAGCGTCATAAACCGTCACTTGGCAACATGTATTTTACATAGATATTGAATGTGGTTTATATGCTTTAGAAATAAAACTCTATTGTACGCAGTATTTCGGACAACGGCCGGCGTGTTTACATGGGCGATTATTGTGTACACTCGTTGGGTTGTGAAAATGGTTCATATCGCTGAGATGATTACCTGTCGATCCACCGCCGGACCCTCGGCTGGGGCGACGTCTGGAGCTACGGCGACGTCTTCGCCACCACCCAGCGTCGCTTTCATCAACGAAGAGAGTGGCGACGACAAGGCTGATGAGCAGTACGTACGTCAGCTTGCACCACCTAGTAAGAAATTTGATAATAATAATGTCACTAATACATTTCTTATATAGCGCTCTATCCAAATATTTGTTCTGGGACACTCTACAATGGTGTATACATTATAAATAAAACCATACACATTAAAACTGCTAATGCATAAAATATAGTGTCTATATAAATAGTTAAAAGTAATAACTTATTAAACTTATAAATTAATGAAGATATGAAGTTAATTATAAAAATTAATTAATGATTTACAATAATATATATATATATATATATATATATATATATATATATATATATATATATATATATATATATATATATATATATATATATATATATATATATATATATATATATAATATATATATATAATTAAGATCATAATGGTTAAACATTCTACATAATCATAAAGTAGATTTTTTAAAAGTGCGTCTTGATGATACATAATAACGATGACACCTCGGGTAATGTTAAATTAGGATGTTTCAGTCAGTATATATTATCTCAGGGAATGGACAAAGAGCATATACGCACAAGAATATTCACATTACATTAACACAATTTACAAGATGATTTAGACAAGAGTCAGAAAGGCCTGATGTTATTAAATGTTATGAAATACAAAACTCATATGATACTGGACACGGGAATGCAAAACACATACACACTGAACAGGGGAATACAAAACACATACACACTGGACAGGGGAATACAAAACACATACACACTGGACAGGGGAATACAACACACATACACACTGGACAGGGGAACATAACACACATACACACTGAACAGGGGAATACAAAACACATACACACTGGACAGGGGAATACAAAACACATACACACTGGACAGGGGAATACAACACACATACACACTGGACAGGGGAATACAACACACATACACACTGGACAGGGGAACATAACACACATACACACTGGACAGGGGAGTACAAAACACATTCAAACTGAAAACGGGAATACAAAACACATACAAAATAGACATTGAAATACAAAACGCATACAAACTGGGCACAGGAATACAACACACACACACACAAACTGGACACGGTAGTACAAAACGCATACAAACTGGACAGGGGAGTACAAAACACATTCAAACTGAAAACGGGAATACAAAACACATACAAAATAGACATTGAAATACAAAACGCATACAAACTGGGCACAGGAATACAACACACACACACAAACTGGACACGGTAGTACAAAACGCATACAAACTGGACACGGGTACATTTATGGAAAACGGCAAATGGCTGATAAACTACTCAAATTATTAGGTTGATTAGAATAAATATAACAAAAACAAAGAACGAAGTAATGATACATTATTATGTAAATATATGCTATGGCAAAAGGTTCAAATTTGTTTTCAAAACTTAAATATTAAGGAAGGTAGAATAGCTAGAGAACACAAAGTAACGGTAATAAGATAACTTACATTGTTGCTGTTTTCTGGAGGCTGCGACAAGGATGCTTCACTGCGAGACTATCACTGACCACTGACTGGGCTACAGGCAGCCTTTATAGTAGAAATGTTGCCCGGGAGGGAGCGGCTATGATTTATGGGTTCACGTCGCTTAAATCAAGCAATGCACAACTCAAGGTGCGACCGGATCGATCCGCTGAAATTGTCTTCAGAGCAATGTATGTTGTGAGAAACAACTACATTTTGAGCCGCTGTGTATTACATTTACGTTTAATTTAAGACTTTTACAAGTCAGCCTCTTGTGTTATTACCATGTCACTAAACTAATGCACCCATCCGCACTGTATGCTACAGTTTGAAGCCTCGTCCACCAAGCACCAGAAGGGCACCGACCAATGTGTTCGTGTTTGCTTGTCCTGATACATGAATGTATGTGTTTATCTTATTAAGCTATGGTTAGCAATATGAAGTTAATTTTGCTCTGGGTGGCAATATTATTAGACATTGCCAACATTATTTAATTAGTTTATTTTAATACCTGGTAAGCTACATTTAGCAATGCAAACTGTATATATTGCCCTACATAACATCTTCTTTGTTCGGTATTTCGCAACAAATATTACTACACAAATAGCTCACCCACACAAAAGACATCCGTGACGAACGCACCCCCAACACATAGCAGTTGGAACCACGCCAACAACCTTTGTGAGATTCAGTGAACACTCATGGGGTAGATTGATCCGGGTGACGTTGGCCTGGAATGAGCTGTTGAAAGTAAACGCGGGGAGGTAAGGAGTGGTTTACTGAGAAATATATTGATTGAATCTAAACTTATTCGCTTATTTAAATTATTTAGTTTGTTTATTTTAATACCTTGTAAGCTACATTTAGCAATGCAAACTGTATAAATTGTCCTACATAACGTATTCGTTGTTCGGTATTTCACAACAACTATTATTCCACAAATAGCTCACCAACACAAAAGACGTCCTTGATCGACGGACAGCGCGGACACATGGCAGTTGGAACCACGCCAACGTCTTTTTGAAATTCAGGGAACATTTATGGTGTTTTTTGACCTGGGATGAGCTGTTGAAAATAAAAGCGGGGAGGTAAGGAGTGGCTTACTGAGAAATATATTGATTGAATCTAAACTTATTCACTTATTTAAATTACAATTGCACTTCGAGCGTCATTTGCGGAAATAAGTATTTTTTTATAAATGTCTGAGGATCGGGGACTAAGAACCTTAAGTGTTCCGTTTGAACCTTTGAAGGAAATGTATGCTACCGCTTAGGCATAATTACAACCACGCCAATACTATGTATTAATTTAATTTGATGTTGTAGGTTTGGTCGTGTTTGTGCTTGAATATATAATCTTACTTTACCTTGTATTTCAGGGGAAATCTGTTTGAACGGGACTGACTTATATAAATTCATGGATGGACATGTGGGTGGATCCAAAAGCTGTTATGTGGCTGAAGCTATGCGTGTCGCTTGACTGCGTCCCTGGATAGAGAGCGCCAGTCGTCACTTCGCCTGTCTGAGACGGCGGGGCGTGAGACACACTTTGTGCGTGCGTGCGTGCGCGCGCGTGTGTGTGTGTGCGTGCGTGCGTGCGTGTGTGTGTGTGTTTGTATGTGTGTGTGTGTGTGTGTGTGTGCGTGCGTGTGTGTGTGTGTGTGTGTGTGTGTGTGTGTGTGTGTGTGTGTGTGTGTGTGTGTGTGTGTGTGTGTGTGTGTGTGTGTGTGTGTGTGCGTGCGTGCGTGTGTGTGTGTGTATGTGTGTGTGTGTGTGTATGTGTGTGTGTGTGTGCGTGCGTGTGTGTGTGTTTGTGTGTTACTGGGACTACGATGGCGGTAGCTAACTGCTATTCGTCGGCGAACAATGGGGTCGCACTACCCTGTGAATGTTTTGATTATTGCGTGACTGGCGGTGCGCCGCGACTCGTCAAGTGACCGTTATTTATCGGCGAACATTTGGATTAATATGTCAGTGATACTGTGATCACAATAATATTCTTCAATGGTTGAGGATTTGTTTTGTATTAAAATATATAACCTGTTTATGTTGATTTGATAGCGAGTCATTTGTCTTTGGTTCGCTTACTCCAAACAACCCTTTCTGGGGTTAAAATAGGAGTGTGGTCCTTGGTGCAATGCAAACTGTATATATTGCTATACATGACGTATTCGTTGTTCGGCATTTCACAACTATTATTCCACAAATAGCTCACCAACACAAAAGACATCCTTGCCCAACGCACCACGCGGACACATAGCAGTTGGAACTACGCCAACGACCTTTGTGAGATTCAATGAAACCTATGGGGTTGTTTGACCCCGGTCACGTTGAAGTAGACTGAGTTGTTGAAAGCAAACGAGGCGAGGCAAGGAGTGGTTTATTGAAGAACATATTGATTGAATCTAAACTCATTCACTTATTTAAATTATAATTGCCTTTCGAGCTGTTTAAAAAATAATTAATATACGGATTTACTTTTATGGTTAATTATAATATACCGTTCGTGATTTTCATACAAAAACTATATGTATTTTTTTAGTCCCCGTAAAACGATGCTGGTAAAAGTACTATACATAGAACATAGTAAAGGTTTGTTCGTGGCACGCGACATCAAATAACAAATACAAATCAGAACAGAACGCTTCAATAATTAGTTCCTCTCAACAGCTCAACAGATGGCCTGATTGTAAGTCTACACACCTGACTTGATCCGTGACTGTGTTTAGTACGGATCTACCCACACTATAAGGATTTTGTGTGAAAGGTCGAATTATAAGCCTGGATGGGCTTGGCTGTTTGACTGCCCCAGCTCTTTCACGAAACACCTGCATTGGGCATGTCATCATATAATGGGGATTAATATATTTTCGTGCCAAATGTAAAAGTGAGTGCCTTGACGTCATGAACCTTTTAACCTTTAGCTTATAGCGACCCTTTTAAATATTAGCTGAATGTTGTTTATTAAAGTCACTACTTTGCACAAGCTCGAGTTTCACCATGCCAACAATTGATGATTGTGTAGAATGCAACACTAAAATTCATATGCATGCAAATCATTGTTTTTACAAACACAAGACATGGCGTATCACTTGTTTGTAGGTCTGCAGGTGAGCGAATCCTTTATAAACACTTGAGTCATCAGCAAAATATCGTATGTTGGAGTGGATTGTGTCAGTGGTATCATTTATATAAAACAGGACGAGACGACAGTGTTAAGGATTTAGCATTGGGGTACACCAGATATGATATTTGCTGGAGATGAGTGGGAACCATTTATTGAGACACGTTGGGTTCGGTTAGCCAGGAAAGATTTCATCCAGTATAGCTTGGATCATGTGATGGCGTAGTATCTGGGTTTGTTGAGGAGTCGTTGGTGGGGAACACAATTAAAGGCTTTAGAAAAGTCTTGTAAGATAAGGTCAATTTGGTGGCGTTTGTTCATGGAGGCCGCCCATTCATGAACTGCCTCAACAAGCTGCATTTCACAAGAAAGTCCAGATACGAATCCCTGCTGGTGAAGGAGAATAATGTTGTAGTCGCCGAGGTGTTTCCACGTGTGGCTAAGGACAATATGTTCCATCACCTTGCACAGAATACAAGTTAAAGATATTGGTCTATAGATAGCATTGTCGCATTTAATGCCTTTTGTGTATTACTTTGTCAAGGGCTGTATTCCAGGCTTGTGGGAGTTTGTTAGTGGTGTATAATTGCTGGAAAATGCAGATTAGTAGTTTCCTTCAGTATTTTTGCAGGAGTTTCATCAGCCCTGGAAATTTTTTGGAGTTTTGAGCTTCAACCTGCTTTATGTTGCCGTTTAGTTCGATTAATTGGCCTTTTGTTGGGGTTCGAAGTTTCTCATTTGTGAAAACTTATTTGACGTGGTCATTCAGAACATTTGCTTTGTCATGATTGGTTGTTTTCAAGTTGTTATTTACTTTTATGCTGGAGTGCCAAGATTTTCTGTTTTGTTTTGTCTGATGAAGGACAAAAATTGTTTTGGATTTGTCGTCAAAGTTTCTCCAATAATGTTGTTAATGTAACTGTTATAGGATTTGGACACTTCTTTAGTGACTACTAGTCTTCATTTTTTTAAGTTTTCCCAATTATTTTTTTTCTTGGCTTTAGAATCTGTTTTGTCCCTTTTTTCTTTAGTCTGATAATGCTTCTTGTGATCCAGGGCAGGTGTTGGTTACATTTTGTCATGTGACTAGGGAAGGATTCTCCTATCAGGTTAGTGTAGTATATATGAAAGACGTTCCAATGTTAGTTTACATCTTGTTCGTCTTGTTTTCGAGTAAAGTACTGCTGAACTAGCTGGGTACAGTTTGACTTAATGGACTTCCCGTTTGCAGTTCTGTAGTTTTACACTTTGTAACTTGGAGGTTATTCACTTTAGACTTGAATTGACGGTGCGTCTGGTGGCTCTAAATGTACACAAAACAAGACCATGTTGTTGTGACTGGCCGCACCGAAAACAGTTATTATTAAGTACATCTCGGCACACAGGAATTTGTCTGGCGCTACCGTCGTCGACGCATGACTCACTGAGCGACTGTACACGGCGCATCGTGCAGCGGCACGAACCGACGGCCACATTACACCAATCGCCTCATAATGCAATATCCTATTCTATTTTTCGTGACCTTAAATACACAAGACACCCTATGACTACATGCACTTGCGTGCATATATGTATTCCGTTTCATGGTTTTGTATTAAGATTGATACTTATTTTATTGAAGAGTTGTTCATTTATGTCGTTGATTACACCTGTTATGTTATTACACGGTTGTCATTTGTGCTGCCATCTGCCATTGGTATTGCCAGTAACTCACGAGTTGGGCCTAGGTATTGTACCCGCCCAGATAACACCAGCCAGACTTTGCCCAGTCACCCACTGAAATAGGTAACGTTCAGTGCTCTTATTGTACATATTTTGATAAAGATTTCTGGAGGTTTGTGAACCCGCAATCATGTATGTGACGTGTATGAATCACCAAAGCCTTTGTTGTTGCTTCTACTTCAGGGCGATTAAACGCAGGTGACTTGTCAATTATCTGGCACCCTAGAAATTACACACAGGCGTTGTACGGCGAATTCTAAAGCACGCCCAGCGTGATGAACACATTGCGTGTCTTTTATAACTGCCGCAGCTGAGCGGTTTGTTCAATGTTATCTAAGCCGCTTTACGTGCGTCATCAACTGTATCTAAGATTAAAATGCAACGCAATTATTTTACTGGGCTCCGTCGAAATGTTATTTAAATGGCACGTCTGATGTATTTGAGTCACTGGCAAGTTAAAGTTAATTTAACATTTTATATTTATGACACTTGAACATTCTCGAAATTGCAGTCTAATATAATTCATGTCGCAACTCGCTGACATGGAATAACTCACTATAGGTCAAGATGACCCGGGTTATATAGACCAATCCTGTTTCATAAAGGCTCAGCTCACAAATGACGATGTGTTCCCGTGGTCCATTGATAAATGGCGTATTTCGTGCGTGCAAGTTATATTTAGAGTAATAGTCACTGTGAATAGCCGAAAAGTTCATTATTAGTATAGGTAAAAGTATATTTAACTTACTAAGAGAGTGCCACAACGTAAGGGGTTGATTAAGAGAGAGCCACAACGTAAGGGGTTGATTAAGAGAGTGCCACAACGTAAGGGGTTGATTAAGAGAGTGCCACAACGTAAGGGGTTGATTAAGAGAGAGCCACAACGTAAGGGGTTGATTAAGAGAGAGCCACAACGTAAGGGGTTGATTAAGAGAGAGCCACAACGTAAGGGGTTGATTAAGAGAGAGCCACAACGTAAGGGGTTGATTAAGAGAGTGCCACAACGTAAGGGGTTGATTAAGAGAGTGCCACAACGTAAGGGGTTGATTAAGAGAGAGCCACAACGTAAGGGGTTGATTAAGAGAGTGCCACAACGTAAGGGGTTGATTAAGAGAGAGCCACAACGTAAGGGGTTGATTAAGAGAGTGCCACAACGTAAGGGGTTGATTAAGAGAGAGCCACAACGTAAGGGGTTGATTAAGAGAGTGCCACAACGTAAGGGGTTGATTAAGAGAGAGCCACAACGTAAGGGGTTGATTAAGAGAGTGCCACAACGTAAGGGGTTGATTAAGAGAGAGCCACAACGTAAGGGGTTGATTAAGAGAGAGCCACAACGTAAGGGGTTGATTAAGAGAGAGCCACAACGTAAGGGGTTGATTAAGAGAGAGCCACAACGTAAGGGGTTGATTCACATAATGATAAACCAGCTGCGATTACATGTAAAATAATGCACAGCTGCTCTGACAAACAGTAGTTTTCGTACAATTGCAACTTTCTATAAAATACATTAAAACAGGCCAATTCAGTCGAACCCTGTATGTGTGTGTCAGTGTGAGTGTGTTTGTGCGTTCGTGCTTGCGTGCGTGTGTTCGTGCTTGCATGTCCGTTTGCGTGTGTGTGTACAGCGAATGGAGTCTTCTTGTGCAAATATTTCCAATGTCCAATCGCTCAGACAAAAGGCCATGACTTAAAAATCCTTCATATTGTATGTAGACATTACCCGAGGCGCGGAGGTTCCCGTTGATAAACAGGTGATCATCTCGACGAAATCATATGACCTTAACATTCTTACAATACAATAATGTGTTCAATTATCGCCAGCAGGTGTCTTACTGGCGACGACTATATACGACATTCATCCAATGTTTAAAACTGTCACTTCTGGCTCAAAGTCCAAAGACGTAAAAACGACGTACAGTCATTACTTTACATCCATCGCTCTTACGAAAATAGACTAGTGTCCCTTATACGAATACCTGCCCAGGTGCCTCGTGAAACAGGTGTGACAGTCAAAAAGCCAAACGCATCAAAGCTTATCATTCATCCTTTCACCATGACTGTTGTGGTTGTGAGGTCGACATGTCAACTCGTAACCACGCCATCTGTCGAGCTTGTCAGGAACTGTACATTGAAGTATTTAATGTGTATTACTCGGTCTCATGCACAACGAACAGTGTCTCAGTGATGAAACTGATTCCAGTGGTATACATGTTGGTGGTTGATGTTGTGACTTCACGCGAAGGAAGTCGATGCAGATAGTTCATACGGTAAATACGCGTCAAAGCAAACTATGTCGATTTAAAAGCATGATATTAAATATATTCCAAAACCATTATTATTGTTATAAACGCCCTAAATAAGTGAATACGTATCGACACAACCAATTTGTCCTTCTGTATATGAGTCCTTGCCGCACTTCATTTACCTTGAAAAGTTCAGCATAGGCCAAGATAACGTCATTCAGCCGTATTGTTCTCACACAAACTAACACTAGTACCAGTGTTATCAGTGTTAGTGACATACTGGTAACTATGATGCAACAAATCTCATCCTCACAATCTGTTCGCTTTTCAATTGTACTTCGATGCTTGTATATATTATGTTATTTTATAACGTAACTTCATCTTCACTCTCTCATGTCCATCCTAAACACAACGTAACCTGTCTGAGCAAATTCAGCATCTGCTATGACGTCATTTGCCTAAGGCTTGCTGATACTTATTACACGAGGTTCATCACCCAATATCATAATGTTGATCTTGCTTGTCTCGTTTACTATGTTCCAGGCATATACGCATACACATTTGAGTTCAGTTTCAGAATTATTTGGTAAACATTTCCTTGCATATTTTAGTAGTATTTCTGTATCCCACGCACACTTAGTTTATATAATTAATGGTACTTTGCAAAAGCCGTCAACGACTGCGACATACTCACCCCCCCGCCCTCTTACAAGAGTAACTTGTATGAAGATAATACAAAACCACACGTAAATCAGGCCACGCGTGTTGCTATATTCACGCGGGTTCAAAATGTGACATGCAGTTTGAATGTGTGTCTTGTATAGCGGACCGGCGAGCAGTTTGGTAGAGTAGTTGAAATTATAAGCGAAATTACACAAAGCGGCCCCGACAAGCTGTCATTCCCCAACATGGTGCTCAAGTCTCAAGTCTCAAGTGGTTATTCTCCAAACAGCCCAAACTTGGGCTAACGAAGGAGTTTGTGGTGGACTGTGCGCATGCGCTGTGTGTGGAACATACAACTAAAAAAACTAGTATCTTTAATGTTGCTGAAAAAGTTTTCATATGATAGTTTTATTTATTTTATGTATAGGATGTTAGATGAAAATTTTGAATAGGTTGGTTATGTGTATGGATACTGTCGCTGTCTTGCCACATGCACACATAGACAGTCTCAAGACCCAAACCATGGATAAGTTTACGCTGAGCACTGTGTTTTAAAGGCAGTTTAGGTGAGGAGGTGTGGTGAAAGGGACAACAATGTGTTCATGAAGTTAAATAGCACTGCAGCATTGTGATAGTTTCAGTAGCTTTAGTAATTGTAATATAGGAGTTAGGCAACCGGAGAGTGCTATAGGGTAGTTATATGGTTGAATTACTTAGTCGTGCTGAACCAACTGCACGTGTTTGCACGGGTGTGGCGATCCTCGCCCAAATGAATGGTGGTCACTGCAATAGCAACTGGACAATGGGGTGGTGCGTGGCCAATATCAATACATTTCGATGTCCCACTGTGCGTAAATACAGCTACGCTTTGTAAAGGACCAATATTATGATCCTACTCCACTAATAAACAACCATGTAATGTATTCGTTCATTAGTCACGTCAATGTAGGGAGTTTAAATAAATAGGTTAACTGTTGTGACATGATTCTAACCAGAATCTACTTTATGACGCGGCTTTATTAAAAGTGTTAAATTTATAACACAATCCTCCAACATTCGTTGCTCAGAGTTTGTTACGAATTAACCCCCCCCCAGCACATATATTCTGAGGCAAAGTGGGGTGAAGACAATTACTCAAGTTTCGAAACGGCAGCAGAAGGATCCTTTCGAGTCCCATCCTCTCGAGTCCGGTCCTCTCGAGTCCGATCCTCCCGAGTCCGACCCTTTCGAGTCTGATCCTCTCGAGTCCGACCCTTTCGAGTCCGATCCTCTCGATTCCGGCCCTTTCGAGTCCGATCCTCTCGAGTCCGACCCTTTCGAGTCCGATCCTCTCGAGTCCGGTCCTCTCGAGTCCGGCCCTTTCGAGTCCGATCCTCTCGAGTCCGACCTTTTCGAGTCCGATCCTCTCGAGTCCGACCCTTTCGAGTCCGATCCTCTCGAGTACGATCCTCTCGAGTCCAACCCTTTCGAATCCGATCCTCTCGAGTCCAACCCTTTCGAGTCCGATCCTCTCGAGTCCGGCACTTTCGAGTCCAATCCTCTCGAGTCCGACCCTTTCAAGTCCGATCCGCTCGAGTCCGGCCGTTTCGAGTACGATCCTCTCGAGTCCGATCCTTTCGAGTCCGGTACTTTATCGCTGAGTTACCACACCCCCACTATTTTGACACAAGGCGTGTTCAAATACAATTTATTTTAAAGGTCCATTTTAACTTCGATTATGTTAGTCTCATTTTAGAAAGCTAAACCTGCCTACTATCCACTGCAACAAGCAAATTTTGTATATCGTTTTTGTGTTTGAAATCATCAGACAAGCTATATTAAATTACTGAATGTTTGTACAAACATTAATTGAAGTGAAAATGCAAATGTTGAAAACTCACAAATTTCACCATAGGGAAATTTCGTAAGTTTGTCATGTGATCGACGAGAGGACGAAAGTCACGCACCTGACCGGCAATGACCCGCACACTCGAAGCCATTTTGGATATCCACTATTTTGAGCTTTACTAGATCTAACGTATACTTATTTATTACGTCGACTGTGGACGTTACTTAAACTATTCACACACTACATATTTGGACATCAACGAACCGGATTTGCGATAGGATAAATCAACTGAGGATGGAGTTTTAATGTTTGTTGTTTTGTTTGTGTCGATGTTGGCCATTTTCTGAAGTTATCATAAAAAACAAACGCACATAATACTATGGTATGTTTTCAAATACTAGCACTCATAACCTATTTATGCAATCATGATAATGACTTAGCTGTACGAACAATTTATCTAAAGGTGATATGAGGACATTGAAAATGTGTGGTTGTGTGTTACGCACTCTTTCATTTGGCTATGCCTTATATTGCAGCCGACAATTATGACAAATACAATCGAAGAATCGACATTTGTTGTTCTGGAAAAGTTCAAGAGAGGGTCGATAACGCCCTCTGTTGCGGTACGAAGGCCTACGACAGTAGTGTTCTCGTCTGCTGCAATGGAGTACTGAACTGGAAAGGCAGTTCCAACGCGTGCTGCACTACCAGTGCCTACGATAATCTAATATTAAATATAAAATGAGCTGTCGCTATCGGCTTTTGTCCAGGTATTGTTGTTGCATCGTTTCCCCTACGATACGGACACCGCCATCTGCTGCCGTGGACAGATAGTCGCCGGACAGAAATGACGCTATAGAGGTACTTTACGTTATTTAGCACAAGAGTAGGCTCATATATAGCACAAATCATTATACTGCGTAAGGAATGTCGCATGCATGTTTTCTTATGAATACATCGTTGTAATATGGAATGCGTTTGTTTTATCTTACAGATACATTCTTACAGTTGCTTTTAGCGTTCTCTGTTTTTGTGTTCTGTGTTCAAACGAAGTTCTGACGTCAATGATTTACAAACACAATCACCAATCACCGTGTTCAATTGTCCGAGACATTCCCTCTGAATCTGCAGGAATCACAAATCTTCGCAACAGCTAGGATTAACACTAACTTGACACGGTATAAACAAGCTTATTTTCCTCCAGGATGTTATCGGTATCCGTGTACCTTAGGTTACCCTGGACCGTATCCTCAGCTACAAACATCAAGTAATCAAAACAAAGGGAATGGTAGTAGCCAGGAACAATATCCTAAGGGAGTTGTTCAACTCCAAATTGGAACAGATCGGGAATCATTCGACACACTGCCCTTGCCTTGTGCTACTTAACAGCTGAATATGCCTGCCATGTATGGGGCCGCTCTACACATGTCAAGAAGATGGATCTAGTCTTCAACATGGTGTGTATAGCTACAACTGGTTGCCTCAAACCAAAGCAAGTGGACGACCTTTATTTGCAATGCACTATTGCTCCACTATCGATGATAAAGACATCCTTCTCACAAGTAGTGAGAACCAAGCACGGAAGTGATCTTCGCCACCCCCATTTCAGTAATAGCCAACACTGAAAAGTTTGAAGTCCAGTAATAGCTTCCTTCATGGTGTTAAGCCCCTGGATGGTAAACCACACAGCTGAAGAATAGATTATTGCTCAACGCTCCTGCAATGAAAACCTCACAAAATATCTCGTGACCCCGAGGAGTCCCTGCCAAGAGCAGCCGGAGAGCCATAGCCAACCTGGCAGTGTCTCAGCCGCCTCAGGACTGGTGTCGGGCGCTGCAGACACTCGATGTAGGATTGGAGCTATAGCTATAATGACAGTGTGGAGGGAACCCCCAAACGACGGAACATCTGCTTGAATGCTCCCTCGAACCATAGACCTCCACTTTAGACGACTTGTCAATGTACAATTCCTATCACAGAGCCTGTGTGATGCAATTGCGAGGAAAAGTGTAGTGACACGAGAATAAGACTTGACATAACGCATTTTGTCTACGTGCTTCATTCGTTCACAGGTGGCGCCATCTATCGTACTTCCTATTTGTTCCTTCATATTTTGCATATCATTTCAACATATCAACTAGTTGTCCGGATGACGGGTGCCATGATAGTTGTTCACACCATCTCTCCACTGGTGTCTGTCCTGTTTTGCTTTGCTTTTTCATGTTCAGAAATTGTTATCCCAAATTTAGACGCGACTAGTCTTGCACTGACAACATTTTGTAAAACAACGATTGACATATATACTATTACATTAATTATAACAAATAAAAAACGAAACGTATATAAAACACCTCGAATAAATATACATTTACTATTTATGTTAATATTAATATTATTAAAATGTTCCATTCATTGTGTTATAAGTATCACTCGTCGTCATCATCATTATTATTTTGAACACTGACAAGCCTAACTGCGGCATGTATTTGTGATCACAGTTTCCCACCCATTTCGTTCATGGGATAACCACGGGCTATGTATTAGTATCGAAGCGCGTGTCTAGATAGGTTTTAGACGATATGCCCTACTATTCATGGGGATCGCCTCCCTCCCTAAAATTAATCGATAATTTGTTTTGTTTTCAATACGACAATGTTGACGCATACTAACGTCGAGTGAATATTCCCATTGTTCAATCCCTCAGACAACATGTCATAATTAAACAATCCTTATAATATGTGAAGACATTACCCGCGTATTTTAAAATTCAACACTAAGTGGTGCAACCTGGCGCACGTACCGCTGATCAGCTTCATCGTCTCCACTCTCTTCGTTGATGGAAGTGATGCTTCGGATACGTCGCAGTAGAAGCTCTAGACGACACCCCAGTGGCGGTTCCGCCAGCGAATCAACAAGTGATCATCTCGAAGAAACTTTGCAGTGATATAAACATTTACATTCTTACAATACAACCAGTGTGCCCAATTATCGCGCATGCAAACACGCTGGCCGTCGTCTGAAATATTGAGTTTCTATTGCATACATAAAACGCTACTGTCAAAATCTTTCAATGTGTGTACGTATTTTGCGGGCTGCTGGATTAATAAATATATTCCTTACATCCCATAATACATATATACGTTGTGAAGTTGGTGCGTATCAGCGGTGGCTCAGTTGGCCCGTTGGTATCGTATCAGTTGGTGACTCAGATTTTCAATGCACTTCGAGCTGACTTTTGAGCAGGCAGCAGGGTGACTATGAATGGTTGGGTCCATATTCACTGTCCGTTTCCGTTATGGGCCGGTGTCCGCTAAGGCAAGTTTTACTGTATTATCTTTAGCAACCTCGGTGAAGTCCCATCAACTCCACGTTATATATTATATGTTACCTTCTTAATATGATTAGCTACCTTTTCAGGGGTTACAATAACTGCTCTAGGTGATATTATTTATATTTGAGTAATATCTTTGTATCCTACGCCCGTCTGGTTTATGTAATTACCCGTTCTTTGCTAAAGCCATCAAAGACATCAAGCAACGTCAAACGCCCTTTTACAAGGGTAATTAGGGGTATGAAGAGGACACAAAACCATATGTAGAGCAGGCCACTTGTGTTGCTTTGCTGACGAGGGTTCGAAATGTGTAATGTAGTTTCAATGTGTGTCTTGTATTAGAGCCATGTCAATAATCCAATAAAGGACAGGTCGCATCTTAGTAGGACTAGTTGAAATGTTTAATGAAATAACACATAGCGGCCGTGACAAGCTGTTACTACCCCACAATAGTGTTTTATATGAAAACAATACGTTCCCGAAAGGTAAATAAAACGGACTGATTCCGTCGCAACCTATATTGTTCTTCGCTTGGCCAGCATCATTTAAATACATCAATCAAACACCGCGGACCATTCCGTGGCCCGATTTCTGCTATAAAGGTTGCATTGATTCCAATATGTCTGGCAGTGAAGCAGCCGTACCACCCATCCTTGTCGCAGACTCCAGACTATAACAACAATGTAAATGCAGCTGGTGTGTAGACGGATATAACATGTTTATGTCACTAATGCAATTTTCTATGTACTTATATTATTAATAGCATTAGTTGTATCTGTAGTAGTAGCAGCAGTAGCAGCAGCAGTACAAGTAGCTGTTGCAGTGTAGAAATGTAGCACTGTACATAGCATTAAGGCAGATGCAGTAGCATTAGCAACAACATAATGTTAGTTACAAAACCTGACAATGCGGTATTTATCGCGGTTTCCTACGAACCCAACGCGGACGGACATGGACCAAAAAGTTTTGGAAAAAAACATATTAACAAATGAGCACAAAATCAAGACAACAAATACGTGCGTGTGCGCGAGTGTGTGTATGTGTGCATGAGCGCGTGTGTATATATGTGTGTATCAGCGCGTGTGTATACGTAGG
This sequence comes from Lamellibrachia satsuma, assembly GCA_033239005.1. NCBI lineage: Eukaryota > Metazoa > Annelida > Polychaeta > Sabellida > Siboglinidae > Lamellibrachia > Lamellibrachia satsuma. Next base: position 1,919,600 of record BSQZ01000086.1, on the reverse strand, counting down.
TGTGAGCTTGAGTGTATATGTGGGTGTAAGCGCGTGTGTATATGTGGGTGTGAGCGTGAGTGTATATGTGGGTGTGAGCGTGAGTGTATATCTCAGTTAAGTGCTGATTTAACAGTTACCAATATTTTTGGATAATTCACAGCCATATTATCCATATGTTTCAGAAGGAATGCACTCACTATTCCAGACATTAGCCTGAGAGAGATCATGTTCACTCATGTGTGAATGCGAGGAGAATATCACAGAAAATATATACTCTGTACCAACTATAGTGGGCTGGCCAATCATATGTGCGTGTGTGTGCGTGTGAGCGTGAGTCTATGACATAATCGATTATTGCAGAAAATGCTGGAACGTAAGACTGCCATTATCCAGTCTTTAGCTACGGAGTCGTGCTGAGGATTCTAACAACAATGAACGCTGATACGAAAAATAGTTTAAAACCGGCAACATTACTTCCTAGGTGGCGCCACCTGACGTATATCCTGCTTCTCAGCCTCATATAGTTTTTGATGTGAAGCGATAGTTAGATTCTCGCAAACGCCATCGTCATCTTCGTAGTCATCGTCGTCGTCGTCGTCGTCGTCGTCGTCGTCGTCATCATCATCATTGGTCGGCCGGACATTCAAAGTCTATGCGAACCGTGTTTAAAGCACGGATTGCCAGATAACGTTTTATTGTAGAAATGTTTGATTATTTATTTTAGTTATTATTGTTAATTTCGAATTATACGGTTGAATCACTTAGTAATATTGAGCCGGCTGCACGTGTTTGTTCGGGTGTAACGATCCTCGCCCGATCCTTGCATTGAACGGTGGTTAATGCAATAGTAAGTGGACCGGTACTGGCCAGCGGAGCGGGGTGTGTCTACCCAGTACCGGTCATCAATATTGCATTGGTCAGCAAGACATTTAGACAATGCTGAACAAAACGGTATCCAAAGTCAATACATTTCGTCATATCAGAGGAAATACCTACTTGTGGCCATACTGTCCCGCGATGTATAAACACAACTCAGCTTTGTAAGGGAAGCAATATTATTATTTGAACGATTCGGGATCGTACCCCACTAAACGACTACTATGTAATGTATTCGATGGTTATTCACGTTAATATATCAAGTTGATATAAATACTTTAGCTGTTGTGACATGATTCAGATCAGAATCTAGTGTATGACGCGGCATTATCAAAAGCATTCAATTTATACCGCGACCTCCGACATTCGTTGTTCAGAATGAGTTACGCTTTGCCTCAACTAGGCTGCAATTGCTGCGCGAAATATGTTCGTTGTCATATCTCCGTCTCTGGACTCCCATCACTGTATATTGCCAGATATTCGTTCAGAGGCTTGGGAAAATGAATTGAGGTTCCTCGATTTTTTTGGCAGTCTCATTTCAATTTAGTTTTGGGAAAAATCAAATCTACCTACTGTCCACTGCAACATGCTAGCTCACATGTGTAACTTTTGTATATATTTGTTGTGTTAAATCATCAGACAAACTATATTCAATTACTTAATATATTAATATCAAAATGTAACTGAAGTGATAAAAACATTGAAAACTCACGAATTTCAATCTTTCAAATTTCGTAACTCTGTCATGTGATCGGCGAGAAGGCAGAAGTCACGCACAGTCACGGTTTTGACCCCCCATACAGTTTAGCGTTTTGGATATCCACCATTTTGAGCTAAACTCTTTTGTTTATTACATCGGCCAAATGCGGATATTACTATTCTTAAACTATTCACACACTACATATTATTATCAACGAACTGAATTTGCAATAGGCTAAATCAGTTGATGGTCTAGGTTTAATGTGCATAGTTATTGTTCGTATCGATGTTGGCCATTTTTCGAATCATAAAACAAAAACAAACATGATATCATGGCATACTTTGATACACATGCACTCACAAACTTGTTATGCAATTATTAATGTGATTTAATTCAAAAGGTATAGTTGTGAATCGATGCCGTGGCAACAAGAATAATTTACTTGCAGGTGATATGAGAACATTAAATCGGCTGTCGGCTTGTGTCCAGGGATCGTTACAATACATGTTGCGGTTTCTCCCCCTAAGATAAGGACACTGTCATTTGCTGCTGTGGACACATAGTCGCCGCACAGATATGCCATTAGATAGACACTTTAAGATCGTATGTATTTAGAGCAAGAGTAGGCTACATAAGGAATGTTGCATTCATGTTTTCTAATGAATACATCGTAGTAATGTAAAATGTATTTATGCCTTAAATGTTCCGACCGTAATTCGAATAGCATTTTGTTTGTTTTTTTTTATTTTTTAGACAGAAATTGCGTTTGGAGTCCTGTCTTCACACGTTTTGACGTGAATGCTTTAGAAACTCAATCACCAATCACCGTGTATAATATTGGGGAAACTATTAGTGTTTCTACCTTATTCTGCATTATTATGGTCAAAATTACAAAATAATGAAATCCTTGCTTCATTTTAAAAGTAATGGCATGCGTTTCATTACAATGTTTGCAAATGCACCCATAAATTCTGTGAATCTGCAAGAATTACAAATCATCGCTTCAGCTAGGATGTAGAATAAATTGACACTGTTTGATAACCAAATGTGTTTTCTTCCGGATGTTATCGACATGATTTGTTTGATATACCGGTTATGTGTATGTGCTTCATTGCTTCACAGATGGCGTCATCTACCAGACCATACATGAAAATCTGAGTTTGAACAACCACATTGAAAAAATCTCAATAAAATTCTGCAAAATTATGGGTATTCTAAATAAACTAAAACGCTTCTTACCCACTCATATAAAATTAATTTTATATAATTCATTATAATTCATGCTGCCACACTTAAATTATGGCATAATGGCCTGGGGCTTTAAATATGATAGAATAAACAAACTTCAAAAAAAGGTTATCAGAATAATATGTTCAAGTAAATATAATGCACACACAGAACCTCTTTTTAAAAAACTTAAAGTACTTAAGGTAAATGACATCCTTCAATTACAGGAATTAAAATTTTATTATAAATTTGTCCGAGTAAAATTACCGGTTTATTTACAAAATTTACCATTTTATCCCAAACGGTCCTATCATGACTTTAACACCCGCACGTTTGATGATATTCATATTAATATAATAAAACATGAATTTGCCAAAAGGTGTATTAGGTATGACATACCATTAATTGTAAATAATACTTCGATTCTAATAAAAAATAAGATTGTTACACATAGTTTACACGGGTTTTCCTTTTATGTTAAGAAACACCTTTTACAAAATTACCAAAATCTCTGTTCAGTACCAAACTGCTATATATGTCAACAATCTCATTAGTTGCACCTCCCTGGTCTGTTACTCTGTTAGTCTGTTACTCTGTTATTTTATATAAATGTAACTCTACATAATCATTTATTATAATGCACTAAACTTAACAATTTTGAAATGTCTGCTTGGAAAAAAAATTAAATTATGTTTGCTGTTTTTTTTTTTCTTTTCAAAATCCTTCCTAAAGATACATTATTTTTGATTAAGAACATATGCATTTGTGTTTTTTGTTTCACGGAAAATGTTTTACAGGTACTCATTTTATTAAGTTTATTTCATTAGGGTGGCTTCTACGATAGCGATCAATATTGGTCTTTGTAGAAGTCTCCCTAACCCATTAAAATATACTTCGTTCTAAAACCACAGTTAGTCGAAGGGAATACTCGTATTAATGCAGGTTTTGCATTTTGCATTTTATATTTGTCTGTTTGTTTTTTAGTTACAATTAACACATTAATGTAATTTAGTTTCCTTAAGATAAATATACTTGGATTTTGTTTATAAAATATTGTCTTGTTATCGCTAACTGGGATAATATTATGTTTGTGTTACTTTGGGTTCAATAAACTTTTTTTTTCGATTCCGATTCCGATACCGTACTTCTTATTTGCATGTTCATAGTATGCAGAAGTTCGTGAAACTACGTAAATGTTGATACTGTTTGTCACACCAAAGATACCAACAAACGACTTGTTGGACATAACTATTATATATTTGTTTGATACATAATTACACATAATTATAGGTGCCAACAGTTGTAAACTCGACCACAGAACAAGCTCACTTTTAGGGAGAATTTTCCATTCGTCCTCCGATATCTTGTTACTTTCCGTCTCACGATCTGCTACCGTTATCTACAAATCTGCGTCCTGCCTATTCTAATATGTTCCCAACTAACTTTCCGTATGTTCTCGCAATTTAAACATCACCATGTTGTCGTCACTACTTAAGCAATATATTCCCACATTTGTCACATTCCTCTTTCAATTCCAGTCTTTGCAACACACACAACAATGTTTCATGAGTTTCACTTTAGCTGTTTCTTCACCTTCCAATCTCACCCGTTTACTTCTACTTTCAAAGCCTGTTTGTAAACTCATGTATTGCTTCTTCCATCCTCTATACACGCTGCTCCTTCCAAGTAAACCAAACGATCAACTTACCACTTCCATCCTCTATACACGCTGCTGATTCCAAGTAAACCAAACGTTCAACTTGTTTAATCATCTTTCCATATATAACAGTATGCAAGTTCAAACCCTCCCGCCACTCACATCATTCATTCACTGCATTTCATACACTTCATTATTTTATATTTGTATTCCTTTGGCAGTCTGTAAAATGTAATGGGGTGACGCGGCTGATTTAACAACTGTATTATTTATTTGTTCCAATCATCGGAACAGCATTTGAGCCGTTGTTTGCCGTGGAGACCTTCATTGTCTTTATTTTTCCGGTGGTACCCACAAATAACTGTTTGCGGTACATATACGATTTAATTGCAAAGTGGTAGTCACAGTGGCGCCTCTTCTGGATTGCTACATTAGCAACAGGCATGTTTCCGATAGATGGGGCGTCGCGATTTTGCATTCGAGGCTTCGTTGTCGTTGAGCTTTTCTGGGTCTAGTTTGCACAACATCGGTACATATACCATTTAAATGTAATGCGTTGAGTTTTGTATTGTGTCAATTTATTGCATTCAGTGGAGTTAAACGGACAGTTCGCACAACATTCGCACAACATTCGCACAACATCGGTACATATATGCCCCTCACAAGAGCCGCATCTGTGGGCCGATCGGGACGAAACTTCATCAGGTGGGCCCGTCAAACGAACATGGTGTGGTCAGATTTTCGAAATTCCCCGGGAGTGAGGTTCAATATTTCAATCGGAAGATAATAAGGACGCCAGCACATTTGTCGATGGATGTATGCAACAATTTTGAATAATTTTAAAGTTATTGCGGTTTGTCTGGGCGTTGGCGCGTTTTAACAAGATTTAACAAGATTGCAATCCAGACAACAAGTTCCAGATGGCAAGTGGACAAGGAAGCCATTGGCTTATCGAGAGTCCAACAAATTTCTCTGTAGCCCGCCCTTATCAGATATCTATCAGTTCTATTTTTAAACATGTTCACATTACTAGCATTAACACTATCATCTGGCAGTTTGTTCCATTCATTTATCACCCTCTATGAGAAAGAGTACTTTCTCATGTCCAACCTACACTGCTCATTAACTAATGCTGCTGTGTGTCCTCTGGTTCTAACGCCTTTTTTAAGTTTGAAGAACATATTCCTATCAACATCCTCATAACCGTTCACAATTTATGAGGCAGGACATACATCAGGTGGCGCCACCTGCAATAATCGATTCTGTCACACACTCACACTCACATACACGCACACACACACGCACACACGCACGCACGCATGCACACACACACACACACACACACACACACACACACACACACACACACACACACACACATGCACACACACACACACACACACACACACACACACACACACACACACACACATATATATTTTCTTGAGTTTGTGCTCACGCGTTAATATTCGTCTTTCAAAAGAGACAGGTCTCTCTCACTCCACGTTGGGTTCGTGGGAAACCGCGATAAATACCGGACTGTCTGGTTTCTTAACTGCCGTTGTACTGTTGCTACAAGTGCTACATTGCTACAGAGCAACAGCTACTTGTACTGCTATTGCTTCTGCTACAGCTTCTACTACTATGGCTTTTGCTAATGCTACAAATAACATAAGAACATAGCAAATTGCATTAGTGGCATAAATATACTTTATCCGTCTATGCAACAGTCGCTACACTTACAGTATTGTTAGAGTCTGGTGTCTGCGATAACGATGGGTGTTACGGCTGCTTCACTGTCAGACATATATTAACAACTTATTGGAATCGACGCAACCATTATAGCAGAAATCGGGCAAATGATCCGCGGAGGTTGAAAATAAATTTAATATAAATGAGGCTGGCCAAGCGACGAACAACATAGGGTGTGACGAAATCGGTAAGTTTTACTAATCTCTCTGGAACTTATTGTTGTCATATAAATCACCATTTTTGGGTAATGATAGCTTGTCAGGGCCGCTTTGTGTTATTTCGGTTATAAGTTCAACTACTCTACCAAAATGCGAGCCGGTCAGTTATTTGGTTATTGGCATGGCTCTAATACAAGACACACATTCAAACTGCATTCCACATTTTGAACCCGCGTCAACAAAGCAACACGCGTGACCAGATCTACATGTAGTTTTGAATTATCGTCGTACCCCAAAATACTCTTGTAAAGGGGCACAGTAGTTCTGGGGGGGGGTGAGTATGTCCCTGTCGGGTTTTGGAAAGATACTACTAAAATAAGTCATACAAACAAATATGCAAGGAAATGTTCACCAAATAATTGTGAAACTAGACTTAATGTGTATGCGTATGTGCCTGGAACATGGTGAACTAGAAAAGCAATATCAACATTATGATAATGGGTGTTAACCCTCGTGTAATAAGTCACCAAGCCAGACACTGGTAACACTGGTACTAGTGTGAGTTTGTGTGAAACCTTATCTTGTTCTATGCAGAACTGTTGAAGGTAAATGAAGTGCGGCAAGGATTCATTTACAGAAGGACAACTTTGCTGTGTCGATACGTATTCAACTATTTATAATGCAAGTAGATTTCGAACGTATACAACAATAATAATGGTTTTGGAATACAGTTAATATCATGCTTTTCAATCGACTTTGTATCGGTAATTACTAAAACAACATCAATGGAAATCTCTGTTACATCCGATTGAAACGGCCATTGCCTTTGTTGCTTTAACGCGTGTTTAATGTCTGAATTATCAGCATCGACTTTCCTCGCATTAAGTCGCAACATCAACCACCAACACATATTCCATTGGAAAACAGTTTCATCGATGAGATAATGTTCGTGGTGCATGAGACCAAGTAATAAACACTAAATACGAATAATTATAAATTAGAACATAGCGCTTCAATGTATAGTTCCTCAACAGCTCGAAAGATGACGCGTTTGTGAGTTTATACACTTGACTTGGTCCGTGACTCTCTAGAGGACGTGTCGACCTCACACCACAAGTCGTGTTGAAAGACTGAATGATGAGCTTTGATGCGTTAGGCTCTTTGACTGTCACACGTTTTTCACGAGGCCCCTGGGCATGCATTCGTTCGTATAAGGGACTAGTCTATTTACATCCTAAAGTAAGAGCGATTGATTTAAAGTAATCAATGTAGGTCGTGTTTATGTGTTTGGACTTTGAGACCGTTTTAATACTGGATGAATGCCTTTTATAATCATAGCCAGAATGACAACTGACAACGTTTCGCTATGACAAGATGCAATTTTTAAATACATTAAACTTGGGCTTTGTCAGCCGGTCGATCGGTCACTCAATAAGGCATTGTGCCAGCCATTAACACCACAAGCCTCTGAGATTCTAAAGGATTGATGCCAGCAATTCGTGTGAAAAGAGAGCAAAATAACATCCGTGTTACTATGATATATTCGTAAGCGCATGCAAGCAATATTAGGTGCGCAGAATAGTTATTGTTATGGTCTGTGGGCTCAATCTTGCCGTACAGTACCATTGTCAAAATTGGCAGTAGTTATTTGCAACCACGCCAGTGCCATAATTACAGCAGACGTCGACAAGGCTATTGAACGCAATGGTGCGTTGTTACTGCCCCTTAAATTACGCCTTTTATTGCAGCAGATGCCGATACCATCAGTGTACGGCGTAGTACCGCAGCATGCGTTGGTGTTGTTTCTGAAGTGAATTCTCCCGTCGCAGCAGATGTCTAAGTTATTGTTATAGGGGCACATAAGTAGTATACGGATCCATCTCAATCCTCAAACCCGGAGGCCATGTGTCTGAACCACTTCCGGTTGCACGCGCACCACACCAGATATCCCCCTAACGGCTGTAGGAGCACCCCTTAGTGATTATAGCGTACCGTAGTTCTGACCCTAACCCCGTGGCAATGGTGATCCCTGACCCGGAGAGTCACGCGTGCTAACAGGGTCTGTTAACAATGGTCACTAACAGGGTCAGTAATAGGGATCAAATGACCAAAACACGGTATCGTACGAGTGCACACGTATTTTATTGAACAACACAAGCAACGTTATGATACAACATGGGTAGCGTGTAATATCACTACGACTACAACTATGATGATGACGATGAGGCGACTTGCGGATGTTGACCATCACGCGAGAGGTCGCGAGCTTAGGGGTGTATCCACCTCACCAGAGGCTCGAAGGTGACGATGAGGCGACTTGCGGATGTTGACCATCATGCCAGAGGTCGTGAGCTTATGGGCGGTGTGTCCACTTCGTCAGAGGCTCAATCGATTTACGATGTGTGATAGTACAGTCTACCTTGTCGCATCTGCTTAAGCCAATCAAACACGCTACAATCGTAAGCAACTAGATCAGTGCCGAATACGTTGACAAAAGTTCTCATTGAAAAACCGTTATAACGAAGCAATACATAGGTTAAGCAATACTGTCCACAAACGTTAAACAGAGGACTCTGAAGTCTCTTGCTATTATGAGTCCACTCGGAACAATGTTCGTTCATGAAGGTGCGGAAGACTGCGTGACGTGGCGGCAGACCGTACGAGCAGAAGTAATAGCCGTGTCCGTCGGTGGTCAGGTACAACGCTATCCAATGTTCGCTCGGTTCGTCACCGTCGTCGGTATTGCACACGAAGGCCGCTGGTAGAACGCCGTCTATCATCGTAGGTAGTCCGTCTTTGGGTACGACATCGCGAAATATCGATCTGGTGTACGGGTCCATCTCCAGTAGTCGGACGATCTGCAGGGTGTCCATCTCAGTAGTCGTAGATGATGTTGCGGTTATTGTCGATTTCCAGCACGGTCTAGGCGATGACGTTCACTGTGGTCGGCAGCGCGGTGCGGAAATGAAGTTCTATGCGCAGGTTGCCCTTTTGTACCAGATGGCACTGGTCGGGTGTCAGGTAAAAACCGAAGAAAGTGTAGCCGTGCCGGAAGTCGCTGCGAGTCAGACCGTTCCCCTCTTCCTGCCAAATCTTACCGGTCGAGGTGAACAGGCTCATATTGCTCCTGACGAAGAGGTCGTCTTCGAAATTGGGCTGGAAAGGTTTGGAGGGTATCTGTCGTCCGTCCACGTACACTGCGTGGAAGCTGATGGCGTTGTTCTTAGCGTGAAACGGATTCTTGTCGTACGCACCGTTGTACGCATCGTTATCGATGCACAGCACCAGACGTTTCGGCAGGGTACCGAGGAACAGGTTCTCGTGCGTGTGCGACCGAGCACCCGCGGGAATGGAGTACACCTTGCAGTCGACGGACCGCATCGGATACTTTACCGTGCTCCGCTCGAGAACCTTGATGTGGGCCATCTGCACGGTCGAATTCAGGGTGGCCTTCTTTGCAAACAAGGCGGCATTGACTATGGCTATCCTGTAATCGGGGTTGGGCCCACAAGCCATGAGCGCAAATGCAGCCTTACTGCGCACCAGCCGTATCATGACATCGACGCCGTTGATCAGGAATTTATCTTGCAGAAACATATCCAGATGTATACGACCCATCATGTCGACCACTCGACTCCGTACGATGTTCGCTCATCGAGCCACGAACCCTGCGTTAGCCGCGGCTCCGTCGACTATCTCGACGGCATCCATGTTAGAGGCCGTATTCTTGTACCACAGCTGACTCGTCCGCTGCGTGACCTTGGCATCGGTACCGTAACTCAGCAGCGTCTCTATGTAGGCACGTTACGCGATCGTGTTGGTCGAAGAGGTTACGAGCGTGCCGTTCAGATAGAAGTCGACTTGACCTAACAGCGAATGCAGCCAGTTATTCACTGGTCCCACGGGGTCGGCCAAGTCTAGATCGTCCCATTTGGCTCGCGTCACCTTCACCTGCACGTGTAACCTCGTGTTGGCGAGATCCACTTAAACGTCTCCCGATCCAGGGATCAGGAATTTTATCGGTCCAACCGAGTTCAGAGAGGTCATGGGCTGATGTTCAACTACATGACTGTCGACTATGCTGTTCTTAGTCGGGGGTACGGTAAAGAGATCCAGCTCGCTCTTGACCCCCTCGCACAACTGTCTATGTACGAAAGCCATCGTCGTTGTCTAATATGTCGGCCTCACGTTTCTTGGACGTCTGCCTCTTGCGCTGTCTCGTCGCTGTGGTGCCTCCTTTCTTCGCAGGCGCGCGTTTTATGCGTTTACAAGGTCGCACGCCAGGGATCCCAAGGCCACGCAGCATGGTCCTACCAGCGTCCATGACGCGTCGTTTGGCTGCCGTTTTTATGTTCTGTCCAAGTAAGACGTCGCCAGCGATGCGCACGCCGGACTTCAACGCTCCTCTACCAAACGCCACGGCGCCTCTCTTGATGAGTGGCATGGCGCTACGTAGCATACCTCCGAACAGACTACCTAGTCCATGAACCCGCTGGTATGGGGCACCGGTGAAATAGGGCAGCGCACAACCGGCCTGACGCGCGTAATAGTAGTTGTAATTCATCTTCAGAACAGTCCGGTCCTACGCCGTCGAAAATGAAGTGTCACCGTCACTCTACCGTACTCGAATGGCACGCGCCGTCCGGTGTCGTCTCTTATATCCACTTCGAGTGGAAGTGCGAGTGCTAACCGATGGTGGTCGCAACAAAGGCGCGAGACTGTCACCCACTATGCGAGATTCCACGACGTCCGTGTATACGTATATTGTATCAAACCCGCGCGCCATGCTCACCACGTCGTCAGCTTCGTTATGGAAGGGGTACGAATCACCGGAAATCTGGTTGGGTGGCGAAACCACGCTGGTCGATGGGTGAACGCGTGTGCTCTCTGCTTCTGTTGCTACTACACCGGCAGACTGGTGACGACCGACCTACGGAATCCTAACATGGGTGCCGTCGCACTGTGGTACGGTATGGTGAACACTGTGTTCGGTGTCATGTGCAACGTAATTTTTTGAGTGACGGAACTGTAGCTCATTTGAGCCCGTACATTATCCGTCCACATTCTCTACAGTCCCTTGTTGACATGGTACATTAATGGCATCGGATCGTTGTAATACCCAGAGGATAACTTCGTACTCGGGATTCGACCCGTAGTATCGTTCTCACTGAGGAAGAACCAGACATCTTTCTCTGTAACGTTGTACCAAGTATGGGGGTACTGTATCTCTGCCAACCCGCACTCCCACTCGTCAGTCAGATCGATAAGTTGAGGCAAGTCCGTGATGTAATGGGCCAACGTATTGTCGGGATGCAACTTCATGGAAGCGTTGCTAGGCAGCGTCATGTGGAAATCAGTCGCCATTGAGTCGCAAAGTAGGATTGGATAGTAGGTAACCCATCGAACTACTCAACAGAGCCGTCCACATATTATAATTCTCGTGACTTGTCGTCAGGTTGTAAATGCTTATCAGGATGACCGTGTACAAAGACGATGAACTGGTGGGGACGTCCCGTGTTGTCGGGTCTTGTGTCATTTCTCGAATGAAGTGTCACCATACTCGCGGCTAGTTTTTATTGTGGAGCGAGCGAGTGCCCTGGCATCGATCCAGCTATTGAATTTGGAGGGATAGCCGAACCATTTCACCAAAGCCTCCGTTCGTCTACCAACCTTACGGCGCTGCAGTACCGATTCCACGCGGTACAATTTATCGACGGGTACCGACACCTTCTGCAGCTCCAGTTCATAGAAGGTGCCGTCCAGCACTTCACCGAGTTCGTCCCGCAATCGGTACACGGGTACATCGGAAGGATGAACCTCGTGTATCGTGAACATCTCTTCGCTCCAGTTCGTCTCGTAGTCCTTTTCGAACGTACCTTTGTACTTGCTGACGCGCACCTGATCCGACACTCACAACTTGGGCAAGCCCTTACCGTCGTGACCGTAACACCTGATTATACAAAATTACCTTGGTCCCTTGGTCTTGTCGTCGAGGTCCTTTCTATTGAGGATGGTCATAATCTCGTCATCGAGGGCTTGCACCTTCTTACCTAGGGTATCCGTCGGAGGTGGGGGTGGTGGTTGTGGACGAAGTGTGTCCAGCAGTCGCGGGTCCACCAAGGCCATCTTGCGCGCGTGTTCCATCTCATGGTGCATAGAATGCTTGGATCGGCACTCCTACTCGACAGGCAACGTCAGTGTGTACATTGTTTGAATGAATGTTAATTTTACATACTGTTCTATGTACATGTCTCACTGAGCGCTACAACTCTAACCATTTCTTAACTGAGCCGTCGAATGTCCATACATACAGCGAGTAAACTGTGGTATGCTATACATTTAATATAGCATTGTCTCGTTCTGTTCATTTTTCGTACATAAGAGGTTGTTTTCATTGCACAACGTCTTATGTACATACCGCCTAGTCGAATAGTATCGCACACACAAGTGTAATACACACCGATCGTATTTGCAACATAGTATCGCTGATAATGACCGTCGACTTTCAACTTTGTTGCTGCTCACGGTCTTTCATCTCACAGTACAGGCTACAGCTAGCTAGAATCACAAACAACAGTGGGTCCTGCTCGGGGGAGGGGTGTCCAATCCAGAGGTTCTGATTAGGGGGTTAGCGTCAGGGAGTTATTAATGACCCTGTTAGCACGCGCGCCTCTCCGGGTCAGGGCTCACCGTCGACACGGGGTTAGGATCAGAACTACGGTTCGATGTATTCACTAGGGGCGCTCCCACAGCCGTTAGGGGGCTCTCTGGTGTGCTGCGCGCGGAACCGGAAGTGGTTCAGACACATGGCCTCCGGACTTGAGGATTGAGATGGATCCTTATACTACTCACATACCGCAGCAGTCGTTGTTATGTATCCTGTATTGCACATTTCCAGCGCAGCACATTTGGTGTGTTGGATCGTAATCGCCACAACCTGCAACACAAGCCACGAATAAATGAATGCATAACATATAAAACACCAAGTTTATCTCACATCGTCTGCAAGTAAATAGCTTATAATTATTATATTAATTAATAAATGTATACGACCACCTTTCAGACGCTAATGTCATTATAACTACATTGTATTTATAAAGACACAACACAGCATATGGACATAGAAGTGCCCTATGACATGCAACGTTTGCGGGAAAACTACAACATCGTTCAACAATGACACGAAAACTAATGCACATTTCAATGTGTTACAAACGATTCAATCACGGTTCGATTTGATCACGTCTTGTGTTTGATAACGGAGCATCTGAGTTTTAACTCGAGTTTCTATTCTCCACGCAGCCCATTCTGGCATAAACGTGAACAATCGTATTAAAACAAAACTGTGCAAATAATATGTGTGGTTAAAACCAGACCCACCCTAACCCTACAGTCGGGTGAGGTTGGCTGGTGGAGGAAGGTGTAATGTGTGTGCTCACAGCCAGGATGATTGGAAGTCTTATTAAGAGTACGTCCAAAATTTAATGAATGTAAAAGTAGCGGTGGAACAAAATGCAATGTGTTTGCTCACAACAAGCTGAACAGTATGTTTTACTATTTCAGGTCGGAGTAAAATTCCTAGCTCTTATGACTCTGGGATAGAAGGAATATTTATAGTAACTACGAATATTACGTCCAAAATTAAATAAATTTAAAAGTAGAGTTTAATATGTATGCGTTAGAAACCCGGTATTTCAGACGACGGCCAGCGTGTGTACATCGGCAACAATTGGGCGCTTGATTGTATTTTGAGAATGTAAAGGTTTATATCATTGCAATGTTTCTTCGAGGTGACCACCTGTTGATCCATCGACGGAACCGCCACTGGAGCGTCGACAGTTTCTACGCTTTCATCAACGAAGTGAGTGGCGACGACCAAGCTGATCAGCAGTACGTACGTCAATTTGCACCACCTGGTGAGACATTTGATGATACAATATAATGACGGCACATCGGGTAATGTTTACACACAATAGGAAAAAGTCCTGACATGTTATCTGAGCGATTGGGCAATGGGAATATTCGCTCAAGAAGACTCCATTTCGCTGTGCACACACATGCACACGCACAGTGACATACGCACGCACGCACGCACGCACGCACCCACACAGGCACACACACATATGCACGCGCTCCAGTGCGTGCGTACGTGTATGTAAACATATTTATGTATGTATATATGTATGTATGTATGTATGTATATACATTAAATTTCCACGTAAGTATAAGTCAACATTGCCGTATCAATTATATTTTTTTAGAGAGGCAGGCGAACCCCATGAATAGTTGGGCATATCGTCTAAAACCTACCTAGACACACGTTTGGGTATTACTGTATAACCCGCGGTTAGCACTCTCTCACTCATATAATTCGTAGGAAACCGTGGTCACCAAAAAGGCTTGCCAGTGCTTAAAATAATAGTAACGATGATAATTACAATGGTAATTATAACACAGATAGTATTACTATAAATTAGTAAATATATATTAATATAAATAAACACGCTTTATCCAGTTATACAGCAGTCACTCTACTTACATTGTTGCTGCTCATTTTGTGTGGTGGATGCGACAAGAATGGACTATACATTTGCTTCACTGAGAGACTATCATTGACAATTCATAGGAATACCGGCAACCTAAATATATAAGTAGTCTTGCCACGGAAGGAGCGGCGATGATTCATGGGTGTGCTACATGTCAATCAAGCGGCTAACAATGTATGTTCCCATAGTTAAGACAAACTGTGAAACTCGAGCTTTCTCGGATGCCGCACCAACTCTGTGGAATTCACTCCCCGACAGCGTAAAACAGCAAAAAAAGCTTCTTTTCGCCGTAATCTGAAAACCTATCTTTTCAAAATCGCCTATCCTCCTTAGCTTCTTGGCACCTCCATCAATCGGTTGACGACTTTTTGCATTGTACATGGTCACAAGAATGCCTAGTCCTTTGGTTTTGAAGCGCCACTGAGCTCCGATTTTCCGAGGATATTGGCGCCAAAGAAGTAATTTTATTATTATTATTGGTCCAGTTTAATGCACTTCAAAGAAAGTTGCAATTGTACGAAAAATACCATTTGTCAGAGCCGCTGTGTATTATTTTACTTGTAGCTACAGCTGATTTATCAATATGTGAATCAATCAATTACGCTGTGGCATTATCTTAGTAAGCTCCATTTAACAATACAAAATGCATACGTTAACATATATTAATTATTCGCTTTACGGTTATTCATAGTGACTGTTACTCCAAATATAACTTGCACGCACGAAATACGCCATTGATCAATGGACCACGGGAACACATCGACAGTTGGCCACACCCACGTCCTTTGTGAGCTGAGTCTATATGAAACAGATTTGGGCGGAATAACCCGGGTCATCGTGACCTATAGTGAGTTGTTCAATGTCAGCGAGTTGCGGCACCAACTATATTAGATGCAATCTCGAGAATGTTCAAGTGTAATAAATATAAAATGTTAAATTACCTTTGTGTATAAAAATGTATTAATCATTCATTATTTTGTTATTATTGCAGCTACATCTTTCCTACACCCCTATAAAATCGACAATGGCAAATTATTTTAAACTCTATGATTACAAAGAATGATCGGCACTAAAGTGGTTGCGTTTTTGTTGTATTTAAATCTATTTACATATTATATGTCTGAAAAGGCTTGATTCGCTGGTAACCCTGACGAGGACGTGGTCACTTTATCAACATTTACTGAATAAATGGCTTCTTAACAAACAGGGACACGTTAATGAACGGTGACATTTCTTTGATGAAATGTCTGCTGACTTTATATAGCAACAACATACACATGTTTGTGGTGTATATATTGTTTTGTGTTAAAAGGCAATCTCCAAAGAAACTGTGGACTGTGTATACTGCTTCATGTATTGGGAATTATCTACCTCATATATGTGGATGTACAACTACCGTATGCAATCAACATATCCTTGTTGAGACCCAGCTGTTAGTTTGAATTGACAATAGGTACACGGAAAATAATATACTTTGCTCTATGGCAAAAAGGTCATCGATTGTCATCGGAAATTAACTAATACGGGTTATGTTATGCAACTTTGATTTCCGAATATTGCATCATACAAAATATACTTTCTTATATAGCGCGGTGTCCTGTCATTTGGCCTGCTCAAATGAATTTACACTTCACGTTCTGGCAGACCTGTTTATTCCAACGCCATCACAATTAGAAAGGGAAGAATTCAGCCAAGCTGCAATTACTGCGCGAGGACTATTCGTTCACATTTCCTCCTATGTAGTGGCTGAATTAACTTTGGCAATGTGGGGTGGAAGACATTGCCAACGAAACGGCAGCAAGATCAACCGATGCGCCACCTCACCTCATGCCCCTCTCCTCCAATAACAAGGTAACCACGACGTCTCACTATTAACGAATGAACCATTTATTATGTATCAATTGGTACAAAACGTGTCCTTACAGTTCATTAGACGGAACACAATACGTGTTCTTTTTGGAAGATATGTAAAAACACAGCATTGTATATGCAGCATGATTGAAACATTTAGCACCGTTTAAATTGTTCTAGAATAGCAATGATCACAAATATTTATCTGCTAAAATTAATGTGGAAAATCAAGCGTGAATTATGAGACTCAAATCTGCCACGAACAAAATATGCTATTGCGCAGGCGCAACTGATTCAATGTGTTTGGCCTGTCTACAAGCAATTAGAGTCATTTTCTTTCAGTTCTATGCAAATCAATGTCAATATTATTATATATTTCGTAAGAGAATGAAATAACTATTCAGAAAGCAGTACCAATATTGTTACGGCATCTAAGCGCACTGTTGACCTGGTCGTAAATGACTGTTCTCTAGCGGCAACTACGACCAAAACGCAAGCGTCCATTGCAACAGACGTAGAAACTATTACTGTAGGCCTTGGTACCGCAACAGGCGTTGTTGTTCCCCTTGAATTGAAGTCTTCCGGCGCAGCAGATGTAGAAACGATTACTGTAGGCCCTGTTACCGCAACAGGCATTGTTGTTCCCCTTGAATTGAAGTCTTCCGGCGCAGCAGATGTAGAAACGATTACTGTAGGCCCTGTTACCGCAACATGCGTTGTTATTGCCTTTGAATTTAAGTTTTCCGGCGCAGCAGATGTAGAAACGATTACTGTATGCCCTGTTACCGCAACATGCGTTGTTATTGCCTTTGAATTGAAGTGTTCCGCCGCAGCAGATGTTGAAACGATTACTGTAGGCCCTGGTACCGCAACAGGCGTTGTTATTGCCCTTGAATTGAAGTCTGCCGGCGCAGCAAATGTTGAAAGTTGGATTGTAATTGCCACAACCTGCAACACACACCATAGACAAACGTGACACACAAATAAACATACTGAGATTGTCTCATATCAGATGCAAGCATCCTCGCAAGCCAGGGGTTGCTAAGTACACGCTAAGATAAAATTCGTTCGAGTTTTCAGCGTTTCCGTTTTTTCACTTAATTTAATGTTTGACCAAATATTAAGTAATGTTTGGTTGATGATTTCACGCACAAAAACTATTTACAAATGGTGCACAAACGAGCTGGCATGTTGCAGTGGATACTAGGTAGGTTTAATTTTTCGCAAAACACTTCAAATGACAATAGCAAAAAAAATCGAGACACATTTAATAATTGAGATTACGAGTTCCCGTATCCAGGCCTACATACGTTAATTTAACTTGATTTTGGTTGTGGACCCGTCGTCGCTTGTCGGACGGGTAATTATTGGCATTTTCTTGAAACGCTTTTTGGGGCTGAGTTTCCAGACAGCAAGACGGAAGACGTACAAATGGGATATCAATGGACAATTCCACGTTTCAACCGGTTTGTCTGCCAGGGGAATCATATTACTTCTACAGCCCCTGGCTCATGAGGATGGATACATGTAGATCGTTTCTATATAAAATATATAAATTTATATTGACACATTTCAGACGCCATTGAAACTATATTGATTATCAAATAGCTAACTTGGATATGCAAGTGTGTCATGTCATGCACGCTGTTGTCAACAATGACACGAACAACATGCACACATTTCAATATACTGTAGATTTGATTACAACTTGTGTTGGAAAACGGAGCGTCAAAAACCGTCACTTGGCAACATGCATTGTACATAGACATTGAATGTGGTTTATATGCTTTAGAAATAAAACTCTATTGTACGCAGTATTTCGGACAACGGCCGGTGTGTTTACATGGGCGATTATTATGTGCACTCGTTGGGTTGTGTAAATGGTTCATATCGCTGAGATGATTACCTGTCGATCCTCCGCCGGACCCTCCGCTGGGGCGACGTCTGGAGCTACGGCGACGTCTTCGCCACCACCCAGCGTCGCTTTCATCAACGAAGAGAGTAGCGACGACAAGGCTGATGAGCAGTACGTACGTCAGCTTGCACCACCTAGAGTGACATTTAATAATAATAATAATGTTAATAATACATTTCTTATATAGCGCTCCATCCAAGTATTTGTTCTGGGGCGCTCTACAATAGTGTATACATTATAAATAAAACCATACACATTAAAACTGCTAATGTATAAAACTATGCAATTATTACTAGGTATACAGTAAAATATAGTGTCTACGTAAATAGTTAAAAGTAATAACTTATTAAACTGATAAATTAATGAAGATATGAAGTTAACTATAATAATTTACAATAATATATATACATATATTATATATATATATATATATATATATATATATATATATATGTATATATATATATATATATATATATATATATATATATATATATATATATATATATATATATATATATATATATATATATATATATATTATATATATATATATATATATATATATATATATATATATATATATATATATATATATATATATATATATATATATATATATATATATATATATATATATATATATATATATATATATATATATATATATATATATTATATATATATATATATATATATATATATATAATTAAGATCATAATGGCTAAACATTCTATATAATCATAAAGTAGATTGTATAAAGGTGTGTCTTGATGATACATAATAACGATGACACCTCGGGTAATGTTAAATTAGTAAGGATGTTTCACTCATTATACATTATCTCAGGGAATGGATAAAGAGCATATACGCACCAGAATATTCACATTACATTAACACAATTTACAAGATGATTTCGACAAGAGTCATCAGAAAGGCCTGATGTTATTAAATTTTATGAAATACAAAACTCATACAAACTGGACACGGGAATACAAAACACATACACACTGGAAACGGGATTACAAAACGCATGCACACTGGACAGGGGAATACAACACACATACAGACTGGAAACGGGAATACAAAACACATACAAACTGGACACTGAAATACAAAACGCATACAAACTGGGCACGGGAATACAACACATACACACACACACACACACACGCACACGCACACGCACACGCACACGCACACGCACACGCACACGCACACGCACACGCACACGCACACGCACACGCACACGCACACACACACACACACACACACACACACTGGACACGGGAGTACAAAACGCATATAAACCGGACACGGGAACATGGAAGAAAAACGTCAAATGTCTGACAAACTACTCAAATTATTAGAATAAATATTAAAAAAACAAAGAACGAAGTAATGATACATTATTATGTAAATACATGCTATGGGAAAAGGTTCAAATTTGTTTTCAAAACTTAAATATTAAGGAAGGTAGCATAACTTGAGAACACAAAGTAACGGTAATAAGATAACTTACATTGTTGCTGTTTTCTGACGGCTGCGACAAGGATGCTTCACTGCGAGACTATCACTGACAATTGACTGGGCTACATGCAGCCTTTATAGTAGAAATGTTGCCAAGGAGGGAGCGGCTATGATTCATGGGTTCACGTCGCTTAAATCAAGCGGTACACAAAGCAAGGTGCGACCGGATCGATCCGCTTAAAGGGTCTTCAGAGAAATGTATATTGTGATAGACAACTACATTTTGAGCCGCTGAGTATTATATTTACGTTTAACTTAAGCCTTTTACAAGCCAGCCTCTTAGATTATTACCATGTCTCTAAACTAATGCATCCATCCGCACTGTATGCTACAGTTTGAGGTCTCGTCCACCAAGCACCAGGAGGGCACCGATCAATGTGTTCGTGTTTGTTCGTCCTGATACATGAATGTATGTGTTTATCTTATTAAGCTACCTTTAGCAATATGAAGTTAACATTGCTCTGGGAGGCAATATTATTAGACATTGCCAACATTATTTAATTAGTTTATTTTAATACCTGATAAGCTACATTTAGCAATGCAAACTGTACAAACTGAATATATTACCCTACAAAACATCTTCTCTGTTCATCATTTAACAACAACTATTATTCCACAAATTACTCACCCACACAAAATACATCCGTGATGAACGCACCCGCCGACACATAGCAGTTGGAACCACGCCAACAACCTTTGTGAGATTCACTGAACACTCAGGGGGTAGATTGATCCGGGTCACGTTGACCTGGAATGAGCTGTTGAAAGTAAACGCGGGGAGGTAAGGAGTGGGCTACTGAGAAACATATTGATTGAATCTAAACTTATTCACTTATTTAAATTATAATTGCACTTCGAGCGTCATTTGCGGAAGTAAGTATTTTTTATAAATGTCTGAGGATCGGGCGCTAAGAACCTTAAGTGTTCCGTTTGAACCTTTGAAGGAAATGTATGCTACCGCTTTGACATACTTACAATCACGCCAATACTATGTATTAATTTAATTAGATGTTGCAGGTTTGGTCGTGTTTGTGCTTGAATATATAATCTTACTTTACCTTGCAATTTATGTATTTCATGGGAAATCTGTTTGAACGGGATTGACTTATATAAAGTCATGAATGAACATGTGGGGGATCCAAAAGCTGTGATGTGGCCGGAGGCTATGCCGGCTGGCGTGTCGCTTGACTGCGTCCCTGGATCGAGAGCGCCAGTCGTCACTTCGACTGTCTGAGACGGCGGGGCGTGAGACACACTTTGTGCGTGCGTGCGTGCGTGCGTGCGTGCGTGCGTGCGTGCGTGCGTGCGTGCGTGCGTGCGTGCGTGCGTGCGTGCGTGCGTGTGGCTGGAACCATGATGGCGGCAGCTGACTGCTATTCGTCGGCGAACAATGGAATCGCATTACCCTGTGAATGTGTTGATTATTGCGTGATGGGCGGTGCGCTGTGACTCGTCAAGTGACCGTTATTTATCTGCGAACATTTGGGGCGTGATTATTATTCATCGGACGGAGCGCCATGACTCGTCACCTAACCGCCATTTAACGGCGAACTTTTGAATTGGAATTGCCATGCTAATTGGTGACTATGATTGGAAGGGCGGTGCGTCATGACTATGAATGAACCATGTAATCGGCGGACTTCGCCGCATCAGCATCTGTGTTATACAGACGTTCGTCGTGTTGCTGTTCAGATTAATATGTCTGTGATACTGTGATCACAATAATAATCTTCAATGGTTGTGGATTTGTTTTGTATTAAAATGTATAACCCGTTTATGTTGATTTGATAGCGAGTCATTGGTCTTTGGTTCGCTTACTCCAAACAACCCTTTCTGGGGTTAAAATAGGAGTGTGGTGCTTGGTGCAATGCAAACTGTATATATTGCCCTAAATAACATCTTCTCTGTTCATCATTTCACAACAACTATTATTCCACAAATAACTCACCCACACAAAATACATCCGTGATGAACGCAACCGCCGACACATAGCAGTTGGAACCACGCCAATAACCTTTGTGAGATTCAGTGAACACTCATGGGGTAGATTGATCCGGGTCACGTTGACCTGGAATGAGCTGTTGAAAGTAAACGCGGGGAGGTAAGGAGTGGCGTACTGAGGAACATATTGATTGAATCTAAACTTATTCACTTATTTAAATTATAATTGCACTTCGAGCGTCATTTGCCGAAGTAAGTATTTTTTTTTTAAATGTCTGAGGATCGGGGGCTAAGAACCTTAAGTGTTCCGTTTGAACCCTTGAAGGAAATGTATGCTACCGCTTAGGCATAATTACAATCACGCCAATAATATGTATTAATTTAATTTAATGTTGCAGGTTTGGTCATGTTTTTCTTGAATATATAATCTTACTTTAACTTGTAATTTATGTATTTCAGGGGAAATCTGTTTGACCGGGAATGGCTTGAACATGTGGAGAGGATCCAAACGCTGTGATGTGGCTGAAGCTATGCCGGCCGTCGAGTCGCTTGACTGCGTCACTGGATCGAGAGCGCGAGTCGTCCATTCGCCTGTCGGAGACGGCGGGGAGTAAGACAAACTTCGTGCGTGCGTGCGTGCATTCGTGTGTGCGTGCGTGCGTGTGTGTGACTGGACTACAATATAATAATCTTCAATGGTTGTGGATTTGTTTTGTATTAAAATATATAAAAATTTCGAGCTGTTTAAAAAATAATTAATATACGGATTTACTTTCATGGTTAATTATAATGTACCGTTCGTTATTTTCCTACAAAAATTATATGTATTTTTTAGTCCCCGTAAAACGATGCTGGTAAAAGTGCTATACATAAAACATAGTAAAGGTGTGTTCGTGGCACGCGACATCAAATAACACACACAAATCAGAACAGAACGCTTCAATAATTAATTCCTCTCAACAGCTCGACAGATGGCCTGATTATAAGTCTACACACCTGATTTGTTCCGTGACTGTGTATAGTACGGATCTACCCACACTATAACAATTCTATGTGAACGGTCGAATTATAAGCCTGGATGGGCTTGTCTGTTTGACTGCCCCAGTTCTTTCACGAAACACCTGCATTGGGCATATCTTCATATAATGGGGATTAATATATTTTCGTGTCAACTGTAAGAGTGATTGCCTTGACGTCATGAACCATTTAACCTTAATATTATAGCGACCCTTTTAAATTTTAGCTGAATGTTGTTTATTAAAGACATTACTTTGCACATGCTCGAGTTTCATCATGCCAACAGTTGAAGGTTGTGTAGAATGCAACATTAAAATCCATATGCTTACAAATCAGTGTTTTTACAAACACAAGACATGTGTTGCACATTTTGCATATCGCCAACGACCCACCGCCAAAAAAACCCTGTTGATTGCGTATCACTTGTTTGCAGTATATCATGGTCTGCAGGTGAGCGAATCTCTTTATAAACACTTGAGTCATCAGCAAAATATCGTATGTTCGAATGGATTGTGTCAGTGATATAATTTATATAAAGCAGGAAGAGAGGACATGGCTAAGGACTGAGCCTTGAGGTACACCAGATATGATGTTTGCTGGAGATGAGTGGGAACCATTTATTGAGACATGTTGGGTTCAGTTAGTCAGGAAATATTTTATCCAGTATAGCGTGGATCCTGTGTTGCAGTAGTAACTGAGTTTGTTGAGGAGTCGTTGATGGGGAATAAAATCAAAGGCTTTAGAAAAGTCTGGTAAGATAAGTTCAATTTGGTTTTGTTTGTTCATGGAGACAGCCCAGTCGTGAACTGTCTCCACAAGCTGCGTTTCACAAGAAAGTCCAGATTGGAATCCATGCTGGTGAGGGAGAATAATGTTGTTATCGCCGAGGTGTTTCCACGAATGGAGAAGGAAATTATGTTCCATCACCTTGCACAGAATACAAGTTAAATATATTGGTCTATAGATAGCAGTGTCGCATTTTTTGCCTTTTTGTGTATTACCTTGGCAAAGGCTGTATTCCAGGCCTTCCTGTAGCGCAATAAATTCATGTTGACCTTGGTGCACGGCGCCGTGTAGGCAAACACTCCACGCTACGTTGCTGACCGTATATCTCAATATGTTCCCTGCCGCAGTCTTCGTTCGGCTGACCAGTATCTTATTGTTGTTCGTATGGTAAACCTGGAAAGGCTCGGCCGACGGGTTTCCTCGTGTGCAGGTCCCACCCTCTGGAACTCTCTTCCAATAGGGCTAAGAATGCAACGCGATTCTAGACGTGTTAAGAGGGACCTGAAAACTTTTATTTTCAATCAAGTTTTTTTTCGTACTTTTACACACACATATATATATATATATATATATATATATATATATATATATATATATATATATATATATATATATATATATATATATATATATATATATACATATACACACATATACATACATACAAGGATGCATGCATTCATATATATATAGATATATATATATATATATATATATATATATATATATATATATATATATATATATATATACACATACATACACACATACATACACATACACACTCACACACACACACACACACACACACACACACACACACACACACACACACACACACACACACACATATAAATACGGGCGAACCAAATAACATATTTTGTTTAATAACATCTACACCAAGACGTCACATTACGTAGATTAACTTTCTACACTGGGGCATATCCGCAAACGCCTGGCCGCACCCAAAACAGTTATTATTAAGTACATCCGGTGTCACTCTCGGCACACAGGCATTTGTCTGGCGTTACCGTCGTCGACGCATGACTCACTGAGCAACTGTAGACAGCGCATCGTGCAGCGGCACGAAACGACGGCCACATTACACCAATCGCCTGATAAGGCAATATCCTATTCTATTTTTCCTGACCTTAAATACACAAGACACCCTATGACTACATGCACGTGAGTGCATATATATATATATATATATTCCGTTTCATGGTTTTGTATTCAATGCAAGGATCGGGCGAGTATCGTTACACCCGAACAAACACGTGCAGCCGGCTCAACATTACTAAGTAATTCAACCGCATAATTCGAAATTAACAATAATAACTAAAATAAATAATAATTGCTAAAATAAATAATCAAACATTTCTACAAAAAAAGTTTTCTGGCAATCTGTGCTTTAAACACGATTCGCATAGACTTTGAATGTCCGGTCGACCAATGACGATGATGATGACGACGACGACGATGACTATGAAGATGACGATGACGTTTGCGAGAATCTAACTATCACTTCACTTCACACACTATCTGAGGCTGAGAAGCAGGATATACGTCAGGTGGCGCCACCTAGGAAGTAATGTTGCCGGTGTTAAACTATTTTTCGTATCAGTGTTGATTGTTGTTAGAATCCCCAGCACAACTCCGTAGATAAAGACTGGATAATGGCAGTCTTACATTCCAGTATTTTCTGCAATAATCGATTATGTCACACATTCAGGCTCACACGCACACACAGCATACACACGCACACACACGCACACACACACGCACAAATGAATGGCCAGCCGACTCCAGTTGGTACAGTGTATATATGCTCTGTGATATTCTCCCTCCCATTCACACATGACTGAACCTGATCTCTCTCAGGCTAGTAACTGGAATAGTGAGTGCCTTATGGAAACACATGGATAAGAGGGATGTGAATTATCCAGTAATATTGGTAACTGTTAAACGAGCACTTAACTGAGAGTTGCTTCGCACTACATAAACCAGGTTTAAGCACTGGCCATATAAGCCTTCATGGCTTCATAAGGCGTAATGCCTGGGGGATGACTTTACCTTTACCTTTACCTATTGTTCGTATCGATGTTGGCCATTTCCGAAGTTATCATAAAACAAAAACACACATGATACCATGGCATACTTTGGTACACATGTGCTCACAAACTTGTTTTGCAATTATTAATGTGATTTAATTCAAAAGGTATAGTTGTGAATCGATGGCGTGGCAACAAGAATAATTTACTTGCGGGTGATATGAGAACATTAAATCGGCTGTCGGTTTGTGTCCAGGGACCGTTACAATGCATGTTGCGGTTTCTCCCCCTACGATAAAGACACTGTCATTTGCTGCCGTGGGAACGTAGTTGCCGGACAGATTTGCCACTAGATAGACACTTTAAGATCGTATGTATTTAGAGCAACAGTAGGCTTCGATACCTAACAAATAAATATACTGCATAAGGAATGTTGCATGCATGTTTTCTAATGAATACATCTTACTTACTTACTTAGGCCCTTAACTCCTCCTGGAGCATAGGCCATCCACAACATTTCTCCAGCGCCTTCTGTGTTGGGCAATCCTCTCCAGTTGTTGCCAGCCCTTCCCTGTTTGCTTGATGTCTGCCTCGAGGTCACGCCGCCAGGTGTTTTATGGTCTCCCCCTCTTTCTCTTGCATTGGGGGTTCCATGTCAGGACCTGTCTGGTTATGTTTGTGGTTGGCTTTCTCAAGGTGTGGCCAAGCCATCCCTATCTCCTCTTAAGGATCTCTATCTCTATTTGGGCTTGGTGTGTTCTATCCCAGAGGTCTTTGTTGCTCACCCTGTCCATCCAGTGTATTCGGAGAATTCTTCTCAGGCAATGGTTGACAAATGTCTGGATCCTTGTCAGTGTGGTCTTGTTTATTCACCATGTTTCTGCTCCGTACAGCAACACGGACTTTACATTTGTGTTAAACAAGCGTATTTTTGTGGTTTCTCCAATTACTTTTGACTTCCACACATTTCTCAACAGGTGGAAAGCTACCCTTGCTTTGCTGATCCTTTTCTTTACGTCAGCCTCTGTCCCTCCATGCGTATACACTATGCTGCCTAGATATCTGAAGTCTTTGACCTCGTCCAGTGTCTCTCCCTCAAGCATGATTGGTGTTTCGCAAGTAGCATTTGTTCTCAGGATCTTTGTTTTCCTTTTGTTGATTTTCAACCCAACCCGCCCTGAAACCAATGCCTGTTCTGTTGTTTTGTCTTGCATCTGCCTATGGCTGTAAGACAGGAGTGCAAGGTCATCCGCAAAGTACAGGTCATCAAGTTGGGTCAGCATCGTCCACTGGATTCCATTTCGTTTCTCCTTGGTTGCTGTTTTCATGACCCAATCTATGTCTCACCCCCGTCCTAACCTCAAAGTTCTTTGTAAGTTGACCTTCATGAATGACTCTGCATGACATTCCTTCATAGGAGTTTTTGATCATGTTGACTAGTTTCTTGGGCACCCCATAGTGTCTTAGCATTTTCCAGAGTGTCTCCCTGTCCACACTGTCAAAGGCTTTCTCGTAATCAACAAAGTTGATGTATAGGGATGAGTTCCATTCGATGGATTGTTCCACTATGAGTGTTGCAATCTGGTCAGTACACGATCTGTCCTGCCTGAAGCCTGCTTGCTGTTCACGCAGAGTTTGGTCCACTTTGCCTTTCATTCTCTCTAGGATTATTCTGTTTAGAATCTTCCCAGGTACTGACAACAACGTGATTCCTCTGTAGTTATCACAGCGGCTCAGGTCTCCTTTCTTGGGAATCTTGATAAGGTAACCTTCCTTCCATTCTGCTGGAATTTCTTCTTTTTCCCAGATCAAAAAGACTGTACAGCATTTCTACTGAAGTATTTACATCTGCCTTCAGTGCTTCTGCAGGGATACCATCAGGGCCTGCTACTTTCCCATTTTTCATATGTGTGATTGCCTTTTTTATCTCTTCTCTAGTAGGTTTATTACAGTCTATTGGGAGATCTGTCTCAGCTGGTTGGATGTCTGGTTGATTCTGCCGTACTGGTCTGTTGAGCAGCTCTTCAAAATGCTCTGCCCATCTGTTAAGCTCTTTGTCTGCCCCCATCAGGACGATCCCATTTTTGTCTCTGATTGGCCGCTCTGATTTCTTAAACTTTCCAGCTAACTTCCTTGTTGTATCGTAAAGTTGCTTCATGTTCCTGCTAGCTGCTGCCTTTTCGGCCTCTTGTGCAAGTCACTCCACGAAGTTCCTTTTATCTGTTTTGATACATTATACATCTTAGTAATGTATAATGTATTAATGCCTTAAACGTTCCGACCGTAATTCGAGTAGCATTTTGTTTGTTCCTTGTGGTTAATTTTTAGAAATAAAACTTCTTACAGTTAGAAATTGCGTTTGTAGTAATGTCTTCCCACGTTCTGACGTCAATGCTTTAGAAACTCAGTCACCAATCACCTTGTATAATATCGGGGAAACTATAAGTGCTTCTACCTTATTATGTAATATTTTCCTAAACACATGTTATTTTGACTAAATAATGAAATCCTTGCTTCATTCTAAAAGTAATGACAAGCGTTTCATTACAATGTTTGCAAATGTTCGCATACATTCTTGCAGAGATCAATAACATTTTCGGTGAATCTGCAAGAATTACAAATCATCCCGTCAGCTAAGATATAGAATAAATTGACACTGTTTGATAACCAAATGTGTTTTCTTCCGGATGTTATCGATATGATCGGTTTGATATACCGCCTTTTGTGTACGTGCTTCATTGCTTTACAGGTGGCGCCATCTACCGTACTTCCTATTTGCCCCTTCATAGTATGCAGCCGTCGGTGAGATTACGTAAATGTTGTTACTGTTTGTCACTCCAAAGATACCACCAAAACGACGTGTGTTGAACATAACTGTTATATATTTGTTTGATACATAATCATAGGTGCAGTTGTAAACTCGACAACAGAACAAGCTCACTTTTTGGGAGAATTTCCCATTCGTCCTCCGATATCTTGTTACTTTCCGTCTCACGATCTGGTACAGTTATATACAAATTTGCGTCCTGCCTATTCCAATATGTTCCCAACTAACTTTCAGTCTGTTCTCGCAATTTAACCAACAGCATGTAGTCGTCTCTATTCAAGCAATATATTCCCACATTTGTCACATTCCTCTCTCAATTCCAGCCTTTGCAACACACACAACAACTTTTCTCGCGTTTCAGTTTAGCTGTTTCTTCACCTTCCTGTCCCACACGATTACTACTACTTCCAAAGCCTTTTTGTAAACTCATGAATTCCGCCTTACCACTTCTATCCTCTATACACGCTGTTCCTTCCAAGTAAACCAAACGTTCAACTTACCACTTCCATCCTCTATACACGCTGTTCCTTCCAAGTAAACCAAACGTTCAACTTACCACTTCCATCCTCTATACACGCTGTTCCTTCCAAGTAAACCAAACGTTCAACTTACCACGTCCATCCTCTATACACGCTGCACCTTCCAAGTAAACCAAACGTTCAACTTACCACGTCCATCCTCTATAC
Source organism: Lamellibrachia satsuma (assembly GCA_033239005.1). NCBI lineage: Eukaryota > Metazoa > Annelida > Polychaeta > Sabellida > Siboglinidae > Lamellibrachia > Lamellibrachia satsuma. The sequence goes on along the minus strand of BSQZ01000086.1, from coordinate 1,890,098 downwards.
ACGCTGTTCCTTCCAAGTAAACCAAACGTTCAACTTACCACGTCCATCCTCTATACACGCTGTTCCTTCCAAGTAAACCAAACGTTCAACTTACCACGTCCATCATCTATACACGCTGTTCCTTCCAAGTAAACCAAACGTTCAACTTACCACTTCTATCCTCTATACACGCTGTTCCTTCCAAGTAAACCAAACGTTCAACTTACCACTTACATCCTCTATACACGTTGTTCCTTCCAAGTTATCCAAACGTTCAACTTACCACTTCTATCCTCTATACACGCTGCACCTTCCAAGTAAATCAAACGTTCAACTTACCACTTCCATCCTCTATACACGCTGCTCCTTCCAAGTAAACCAAACGTTCAACTTACCACTTCCATCCTCTATACACGCTGCTCCTTCCAAGTAAACCAAACGTTCAACTTACCACTTCCATCCGCTATACATGCTGTTCCTTCCAAGTTATCCAAACGTTCAACTTACCACTTCCATCTTCTATACACGCTGTTCCTTCCAAGTAAACCAAACGTTCAACTTGTTTAATCATCTTTCCATCTATAACATTATACAAGTTCAAACCCTTCCGCCACTCACAGCATTCGTTCACTGCATTTCATACACTTCTTTATTTTATATTTGTATTCTTTGGCAGTCCGTACAATGTAATGGGGTGGCACGGCTGATTTAACAACTGTATTATTTATTTGTTCCAATCATCGGAACAGTATTTCCGCAATTGTTTGCTGTGGAGACCTTTATTACCTTTATTTTTCCTGTGGTACCTACAAATAACTGTTTGCGGTACATATACGATTTAATTGCAAAGTCAAACGAACATGGGGGTGGTCGGATTTTCGAAATTCCCCGAGAGTGAGATTATGTATTTGTTCCAATCATCGGAACAGTATTTGCGCCGTTGTTTGTCGTGGATACCTTCATTATCTTTCTTTGTCCTGCGGTACCCACAAATAACTGTTTGCGGTACATATACGATTTAATTGCAAAGTGGTAGTCACAGTGGCGCCTCTTCTGGGTTGCAACATTAGCAACTGGCATATTTCCGATAGATGAGACGACGCGATTTAGCCTTCGAGGCTTCGTTGTCGTTGAGCTTTTCTGGTCTAGTTCGCACAACATCGGTACATATACCATATAAGTGTAATGCGTTGAGTTTTCTATTGTGTCAATTTATTGCATTCAGTAGAGTTAAACGGACAGTTTGCACAACATTCGCACAACTTCGGTACATATATGCCCCTCACAAGAGCCGCATCTGTGGGCCGATGTTGACGAAACTTCATCCGGTGGGCCCGTCAAGCGAACATGGGGGTGGTCGGATTTTCTAAATTCCCCGGGAGTGAGGGTCAAAATTTCAATCGGAAGATAATAAGGACGCCAACACATTTGTCGTTGGATGTATGCAGCAATTCTGAATAATTTAAAGTCAATGCGGTTTGTCTGAGCGTTGGCGCGTTTTAACAAGATTTAACAAGATTGCCATCCAAACAACAAGTTCCAGATGGCAAGTGCACAAGGAAGCCATTGGCTTATCGAGAGTCCAACAATGTTCTCATCTATGTGTAGCCCGCCTTTATCAGATATATATCAATTCTATTTTTAAATATATTCACATTACAAGCATTAACACAATCATTTGGCAGTTTGTTCCATACATTTATCACCCTCTATGAGAAAGAGTACTTTCACATGTCCAACCTACTCTGCTCCTTAACTAATGTTGCTTTGTGTTATCTGGTTCTACTACCTTCTTTAAGTATGAAGAATATATTCCTATCAACATCCTCATAACCGTCACTATTTTAAACATTTCTATTTGGTCTCCTCTTAGTCTCCTGGTCTCTAATGTTGTCAATCCACATTGTAATAAGCGGCTTTCGTAACTAAGGTCTCTCATTTCTGGAATCATTTTCGTTGCTCTTCGTTGTATTCTTTCTAGCTTGTCTATGCCCTTCTTACGATACGGCCTCCATGCTTCAATACAATATTCCATATGTAGTCTAATTATTGCTTTGTACAAGGGTACAATTAGCTGTTTCTCCTTATACGTGATAGTTCTCCTAATTAGCCTTAAAACTTAATTTCCTTTCGAAGCAGCAATCCCACAGTGCTCTGAACCTTTCATATCAGCACAGTATTCATAATAAACAACTCTCTGCTAAAATTAATTTGGAAAACCAAGCATGAATTATTATGAGTTTTACTTAGTGACTCAAATCCGCCACGAACATGGTGTGTTATAGCGCAGGCACAACTGATTCAATGTGTTTGGCAAACAATTGGACAATTGTTTCGCTCAGTTCTATGTGCTTTGCCTATTTGACATCGCTTGTAGCCGATCATAGCTGTATATGTAAATTATATAACTGGTAGTTTGCATGATTTATGTATACTTTTGAGGACACGCTCTTGGTCTAGTTATTTCATTAGTAAATGTTCGTGAAACATTGCTTTGAAACGACTTATGTATCGACACGTCAGCTTGATGTGTTTGTACAATGAATTGTGTTCGACAACTGGTGTTAGTTGTATGTGCCGTAGTCTGATATTACATTAGACAGGCCCACAAGGTGACAGGTAAACTCGTCCAAAAATGTGGTTGACAAACAGAACACATCATAAATGTTTAAGCACCTAAAATGCCTTTTTGATTTCGTTTATAAACTACATCAATCTACCATATATGAAACGAATATTGTGAAGACTCCCATCGATATTACATGGAACTAACCAAAAACGAAATGTAACCAAATACAGAAAAAAGCTAAGAACAAAATGTTGCCACTCGTTCATTTGGTTACTCGGTCACTCGGCCATCCATTCGTTCATTCAGACAAACGGCCACTAAGACCGCGGGACACTGAGGGTCAAAAGCATTGATATCAACACATCGTGAAAAAACACAACGCCTAAAGCAAAATATATTTGTAAGACGTTTTAGTTGGGTTAAAACCAGACAATTTAAAGTAAAACAATGTCCGTGTTGTTAAATGCATTCGTGAGAGAATGAAATCAATATTCGATAAGCAGTATAATTATTGTTATGGCATCTGAACGCCCTGTTGATCTGTATAACAGTGGTCGTAAATGACGGTTCTCTAGCGGCAACTACGACCGTACCACAAGCGTCCATTGCAGCAGACGTAGGAACGACTGCTGTAGGCCCTGGTACCGCAACAAGCGTTGTCATTGCCTTTGTATTGAAGTCTTCCGGCGCAGCAGATGCTGGAACGACTATTGTAGGACCTGGTACCGCAACAAGCGTTGTCTTTACCCTTGTATTGAAGTCTTCCGGCGCAGCAGATGTAGGAACGACTGTTGTAGGCCCTGGTACCACAACAAGCGTTGTCATTGCCTTTGTATTGAAGTCTTCCGGCGCAGCAGATGCTGGAACGACTATTGTAAGACCTGGTACCGCAACAAGCGTTGTCTTTACCCTTGTATTGAAGTCTTCCGGCGCAGCAGATGTAGGAACGACTGTTGTAGGCCCTGGTACCACAACAAGCGTTGTCATTGCCTTTGTATTGAAGTCTTCCGGCGCAGCAGATGTAGGAACGACCATTGTAGGCCCTGGTACTACAGCAAGCGTTGTCATTGCCTTTGTATTGAAGTCTTCCGGCGCAGCAGATGCTGGAACGACTGTTGTAAGACCTGGTACCGCAACAAGCGTTGTCTTTACCCTTGTATTGGAGTCTACCGGCGCAGCAAATTTGGTAAAATCCATTGTAATTGCCACAACCTGCAACACACACCAGGGACAAATGTGACATGTAAACAAACATACTGGAATTGTCTCATATCAGTTGCAAGCATCCTCGCAAACCAGGGGCTGCTGAGTACACTAGAACCCCCGGCAGATATACCTGTTGAAACATGGATTTTTCAGTTCCTGTGTAAAAACTGTATCCTCGGCTGATTTATCCTATCGCCAATCTGGTCCGTTTATGTCCAAACATGTAGTCCGTGGATAGTTTGTGTAACATCTGCAGTCGATTAAAAAAACTTCCTATTTATGCTCAATTCATATACATTTGTTAGTTATATTCATGTTCAAATCATATAAAGAATTGACTTCAGTCGTTATATATGGTAAGGCTCAAAATAGTCGTTATACAAAATGGTAAACACTCTGCGGATCATTGCCAATTATTGGCTTAACTTCCTTCGTGATTTCCATCCTCTCGTCGATCACATGACATAGACACTAAATTTTTTTTTAGTGTGAAATTAGAGAGTGTTCAGCGTTTCTGTTTTTTCACTTGATTTAATGTTTGACCAAACAAAAAAGTGATGTCATAGTTTGGTTGATGATTTCACAGACAAAAAGTACATACAAATGTTTTAGCATAGCGTGGGATATATAAGGACAATTCCACGTTTCAACTGCCAGGGGAATCGTATTACTTCTACCGCCCCTGGCTCACGAGGATATATTGATGACGACACAGCTAACTTGAATATGCTAGTGTTCCACATTATGCCAAGTTGTTGTGTTTGTTGCAGGAAACCTACAACATATGGTCAACAATGACACGAACAACATACACACATTTGAATACATTGTACATGATTTGATCACAAATTTTGTTGGATAACGGAGCGTCAAAGCCCTCACTTGGCAGTCGGCATTGTACATAGAAATTGAATGACCAACTGTTGCATGTGTTAAGTATGCTTTATATATATATATATATATATATATATATATATATATATATATATATTGTGAAAACGGCTCATATCACTGAGATGACTACCTGTTGATCCACCGGTACGGCGGGCGATTCTGAACCACAGAGCGTCAGTTTCATCAACGAAGAGAGTAGCGACGACAAGGCTGATAAGCAGTACGTACGTCAGCTTGCACCACCTAGTAAGAAATTCGACAATAATAATAATAACGCATTCCTTATATAGCGCCCCAAATAAATAATTGGTCTGGTATATACATTATAAATAAAATCATACACATTAAAACCACTAATGTATAAACATGTACAATTATTACTAGTAATACAGTAAAACATATTGTCTATGTAAGTAGTTTAATATTAATATAATAAACACAAAGCTATACTAAATGCTGGACTCTCATTCGAGAGAACCCCGTTTCAAATTCCACTGCGGTCGCTTCGAATCTTTGGCAAGTTTCATCACCCCACATTGCCACACTTCACTCAGCTGTATAAATGAGTACTTGGCAATATACACAGTGGTGGATCATCTTCGCGCAGTAATTGCAGCGGATTAAACTTACAAATTATTTAAAATATTAAATTAATTATATTCATTCATTAAGTATATAAATTAATTAATATTAACAAAATAATTTTAATATATATATATATATATATATATATATATATATATATATATATATATATATATATATATATATATATATATATATATATATATATATATATATAGTAAGGATGTTTCAGTCATGATATGTTATCTCAGGGAATGGACAAAGCGCATATACGCACAAGATACATCAACGCAATTTACAATTTATAATCTAGACACAAGTCGTCAGAATGTTCTGATGTTATTACATTTTAGGAAACGCAAAACACAAACAAACTGCTCACGGGAACATACAAGAAAAACATAAAATGGCAGGTACTGTTCTCGGCACAAACATCAAAGTAAATTAGTCAAATTGCTGGGTTGATTACAATAAATATACAAACAAAGAACGAAGTCATGATACATGATTATGTAGAGATATGTTAAGGCAAAAAATACACATTTTTTTCAAACTTAAACTTAAATATTAAGGAAGTTAGCATAGCTAGAGAACACAAAGTAACAGTAAAAAGATAACACTGAGTAGTATAGATAAGAAAGTATTCAATCACGCAGAGGATCATACACGAATTGATCACACAATCTACTGATTATGTAAAAATATGGGTACGTTAATAAATTGCCATCGGCAATGTATTACTTTGGATAACAATAATGTTAAATATTTTTTCACCACGTGGCGTTACAAGAATATGGATTTTTGTTAGTCACCATATCAACAGGTAAACAAAATGGAGTGTTTCTTATATAGCATTTGTCTTGTCCTCACGGTAAATATACGCGTTTTGCATTTCCGTATTATTGGTGTAGCAAAGAGAGGTTATCGAGTAAATTTATGGTGGAGTGCGATCCCGTTAAAAAATCTGTACCGCTGAAGAACACTTCGTAGACACTCGCTTGGGAAGTACTTCAACGAAAGTACCAATCGCGGCTATCATTGTCCCATATCAATTAATTAATTAAAATTAATTCGTGGCTGCAAAGTCAGGCTTTCATGTCTTCAAAACAGTGACAGCGATGATGATGATAATCATAATTGTAACAATTACAAATTAATTAATAAATATTATTAATAATATATACAAGCTGTATTCGTTACGCAGTAGTCACTCTAGTTACATTGTTGCTGTTTTCTGGTGGCTGCGACAAGGATGCTTCACTGCGAGACTATCACTGACCACTGACTGGGCTACAGGCAGCCTTTATAGTAGAAATGTTGTCCGGGAGGGAGCGGCAATGATTCGTGGGTGCACATCGCTTATTAAATCAAATGGCGGACAATTACATTGGAACCCAGAGCTATTATTCATGTAAACGACGCCAAAAGGTTTGACCCCATGGACACCCAGAAATCCCAAAAATGCATCGCTGCTGGGTCTTGGCTGGTGGGTTTTGTGAATGTCGCCAAGGCTAAAACAATGCCACATGTTACCTTGGGGTTCCCTGAGTATGGAATGACCAATGGCAGCAATTTTAGATGGGGGATTCCCCATGCCACCAACCCCCAAAAGGTGCGGAAAAGGGGAGTGTATTTATAAGAATGACGTCAACGCTTAACACATTGTTGATTGTAGATTGACCAATGCCTGCAATTTTAAGTGTGGCCTTCCCCTGCCAGCAACCCCAAAGGGTGACAAAAGATTCACTTATTTAATGGAATGGCCCTTATTTAATGGAATGATGCGAAGGAAAAAAACTGTCAAATGTTCCAGCAATGTTCCCTGAGTATGGAATGACTATTGCCAGCAATTTTAGGCGGGGCCTTCCCCCTGCCAACAACCCCCAAAAGGTGAGAAAAGTGGCTTTTATTTAATGGAAAGACTTTGTCAACTCTTCTCCTGGGGTTCCCTGAGTACGACATGACCAGAACCTGCCATTTGATGTGGGGGCTTCCCCCTGCCAACAACCCCAATGGGTTAGAATGTGTTTCTGTAAAGACACTTCTCATCGAGATCATCACTGTTAGATCAAATTATGGACTAGGGGGGCTTAAGTTGCTGGTGGGGATAAAGTCTACAAAACATTCCTAGCATTGGTCATTCCACACTGAAGGAACCCAAATGGAAGATGTGACACTGTTATTTATCCTTGGGGCCAATCCGTTAAACAATATATTTTGGGGTTGCTGGCAGGGGAAGACTCCACCTAAAACCGAATCGATCCGCTTAAATGGTCTTCAAAAGATGTATGTTGAGACACCTGCATTTTGTGGCGCTAATTGCTTGGCAAAGCCGCTGAGTATTATTTTGTCTTTTAATGTTAGTTCCAAGTCAGGTTATTACCGTGTCACTCAACTAACCATCTATCTACACTGTATGGTACAGTTTGAACTCGCGTCCACCAAGCACCAGGAGGGCACCGATCAATGTGTTCGTGTTTGCTCGTCCTGATGCATGAATGTATGTGTTTATCTTACTAAGCTACGTTTAGCAATTTCAACTTAATATTGCGTTGGATGGCAATCTTATTGCACTCTGCCAACATTATTTAATTTGTTTATTTTAATATTTTGTAAGCAACATGTAGCAATACAAACTGTATACATTGCCCTACAAAACGTCTTCGTTGTTCGGCATTTCACAACCAGTATTCCACGCCCACGGGCTTTGCGAGATTCAGTGAACAATTATGGGTTTGTTTGATAAGTAACCTGTAATGAGCTGTTGAAAGTAAACGAGGCGAGGCAAGGAGTGGTTTACGGGGGAACATATTAATTGAATCTAAACTGACTCACTTATATAAATTTTAATTACATTTCGAGCGTTTTCGAAAAAAACTAATATACGGATCTACTTTTATGATTAATTATAATTTACCGTTCGTTATTTTCCTATAAAAACAATATATATTTTTTAATCCTCGTAAAACGATGCTGGTAAAAGAGCTATACATTTTTAAGAGAACATGTTACACAGTAAAGGGCTTGAAATAGCACACATAAATCAGAACAGAACGCTTCATTCATTAATTCCTCAACGGGTTAGCTCGACAGATGGCCTAGATTTGAGTCTACACACTTGATTTGAATCCGTGAATCTTTTGAGTCTACACATTTGTCTTCATCCGTGAATATGTATAGTACGTATCGACTCCACACCATAAGAGCTATGTGTGAAAGGTCGAATTATAAGCCTTGATGGGCTTGGCTCTTTGACTGCGCCACCTCTTTCACGAAACACCTGCATTGGGCATGTCTTCATTGTAATGGGGACTAATATATTTTCGTCTCCAATGTAAGAGTGATTGCTTTGACGTCATGAACCATTTAACCTTTAATCAGTAGCGACCCTTTTAAATATTAGCTGAATGTCGTTTATCAAGATCACTAGCTTGCACTTGCTCGAGTTCCACAATGCCAACGATTGACGGTTGCGGAGAACGCAAAATTAAAATATCTACTCCATGTCCATATGCTTACAAGTCATTGTTTTTACAAACACAAGACATTTCTTTCACATTTTCCATATCCCCTTCACTTAAGGAATACTGCTACGCATATTTAGTAATTGTATTGTATGTATGTATCTACGTATGTATGTATGTATGTATGTATGTATCTATATGTATGTATGTATGTCTGTATGTACGTACGTACGTACGTATGTACGTATGTAAGTATGTACGTATGTCCGTATGTCAGTATGTGCATATGTGCGTAAATGCGTATGTGCGTACGTATGTATGTATGTATGTATGTGTGTATGTATTGCACACGCGCCTGTCACGTCGCGACTCGACTTCACAAATACGGCCCTGTACGGCATTACCGGAGTCCAGCTGCTTCGACTCCAGGTGCGCGTGTCGTCCTCTGTCTACGTCGACGTGACCAACACAGCATGACGGCGGCACTTCGAGAGCTGCACTGGCTATCTGTGGCGCAGTGAAATCAGTTTAAACGGTTGACCTTTATGCACGGAGACGTGCGTGCAACACTCCATGTTACCGTCCTGACCGTATATCTCCGTAAGTTTCCTGTCGCAGTATTCGTTCGACTGACCATTCTCTCAATGTTGTTCCTAAAAACCTGTTGTAAACCTGGAACGGCTCGGCCGACGGTCTTTCTCGTGTGCATATCCCAGCGTCTGGAACACTCTTCCAATGGGGCTAAGAACGCAACGTGATTGTAGACGTTTTTCAGAAGGACCTGACTACCTTTCTTTTTTCGTAATTTTGTATATATATATATATGCATATATATGCATATATATATATATATATATATATATATATATATATATATATATATATATATATATATATATATATATATATATATATATATATATATATATATATATATATATATATATATATATATATATATATATATATATATATATATATATATATATATATATATATATATATATATATATATATATATATATATGTATATATATATATATATATATATATATATATATATATATATATATATATATATATATATATATATATATATATATATATATATATATATATATATATATATATATATATATATAACCAAAGAAAAGTTAACAAAGACAAATTCATGCCGTGAAAATGGAACACATACCGGGCAGGGTCGATGTTCCGTCAGAACACATGCGAAGATTGTCGTTCTTAATTAGCACCATCCACCCTGTGAAGTTGCTTATCTCGTGTCAACATATGCCAACTCAAGAACTTTTGTCCTTTACTAGTAGCATGGCCCGCAACAGTTTTAGTTTTCGACACAATAATAACAATGTGTCAATGATGTAACGTCGGCATCTTTGTTTACGCCTAAACAGGCGACGACATAGCATGGAGCCAGGATATTCGAGACTACCAACCTTACCTACCAATCGGCAGTTCGTAGATTCCGCAGCGCGATCTATCGACCCGCAGGCGCAGGTTGCGCAGCGTAATCTGCACATTGCGCAGATCCTTCAAATGCGCCCAACAAATATTGTAACAAATCGAGTCGTCAAATTATGGAGTTACACTCCGTGATTCAGTTAAATAACTATGAGTGTTTATGAATATGTTTACCTACTTGTATCATCAAGACATAATGATTCATGGGAATCATTACATTATTATTATATATATATGTATATATATATATATATATATATATATATATATATATATATATGTGTGTGTGTGTGTGTGTGTGTGTGTGTGCTTGTGCGTTTGCGTGTGCTTGTGCGTGTGCTTGTGCGTGTGCGTGTACGTGTACGTGTGCGTGCGCGTGGGTGTGCGTATGCGTGGGCGTGTGCGCGCGTGTGTGTGTGTGTGTGTGTGTGTGTGGGTGTGCGTGTGCGTGGGCGTGGGCGTGTGCGTGTGTGTGTAGACTCGTGACGTTGTTTCTTGACCAGCAGATCCACTAGCACTAGGCATCACATCCACGTTCTCTTAAGATAGGGCATTATAACGACAGTATGAATACACAAGGTTGCAGCCATGACTATGATAACATACAATGATTTCGTCAATCCTACCACTTCACTATTTAGTTTCGCTGCCCGACTAACGGCACCATAGCTGATACTTTCATGCGCGGCATGTAAATATAGAAAGTGCGCATAATAGTGTATCCGGTCGGAAGTTTAACATTTGTCGCTACGGTTAAAATTGAAGTTGGGGGTATTGAGTTGATGAAAACATATGTTGACATTTTCTGAAGTAGGTGCGAACAAGATGGCGGTATTTTTCCAAAATGGCAGCCAGTTTATCATTGAAATGTCATATCTCCACAACTATAGCACTTAGGAAGGTGATCTTGGTATCAAACGCCGGGTTTATTGTGTCAGCAAGTTCAACACAACTATTTGTAAAAGTATTTTAAAACTATTTGTAATACCAGAGTTAAAATAATTTTTTTTCACCCACTTTCCTTTCCGTCCGATAAATCGACTATCCAGCGCCCGATCTTCAAGATACTTCACATGTGCATTGGTATCGATCGGGGTAAGACAGTGAGGTTAGTTATCCAAACGTCTAAGTCACCAATGCTAAAAGTAAAATATAACCTATGCAACAACTATACTACTACAGCTCTACTCTACAACAACCATACTACTACAGCTCTACTCTACAACAACCATACTACTACAGCTCTACTATACAACAACTATACTACTACAGCTCTACTATACAACAACTATACTACTACAGCTCTACTATACAACAACTACACTACTACAGCTCTACTATACAACAACCATACTAATACAGCTCTACTATACAACAACTATACTACTACAGCTCTACTATACAACAACCATGCTACTACAGCTCTTCTATGCAACAACCATACTACTACAGCTCTACTATTCAACAACCATACTACTACAGCTCTACTATGCAACAACCACACTACTACAGCTCTACTATGCGACAACCATACTACTACAGCTCTACTATGCAACAACCATTCTACTACAGCCCTACTATATAACAACCATACTACTACAGCTCTAATATACAGCAACTATACTACTACATATCTACTATACAACAACCATACTATTACAGCTCTACTATACAACAACTATACTACTACAGCTCTACTATACAACAACCATACTACTACAGCTCTACTATGCAACAACCATACTACTACAGCTCTACTATGCAACAACCATACTACTACAGCTCTACTATGCAACAACCATGCTACTACAGCTCTTCTATTCAACAACCATACTACAACAGCTCTACTATGCAACAACCATACTACTACAGCTCTACTATGCAACAACTATACTACTACAGCTCTACTATACAACAACTATACTATTACAGCTCTACTATACAACAACCATACTACTACAGCTCTACTATACAACAACCATACTACTACAGCTCTACTATACAACAACCATACTACTACAGCTCTACTATACAACAACCATACTACTACAGCTCTACTATACAACAACTATACTACTACAGCTCTACTATACAACAACCATACAACTACAGCTCTATTATACAACAACCATACTACTACAACTCTACTATACAACAACTATACTACTACAGCTCTACTATACAACAACTATACTACTACAGCTGTACTATACAACAACTATACTACTACGGCTCTACTATACAACAAATATACTACTACAGCTCTACTATGCAAAAACCATACTACTACGGCTCTACTATGCAACAACCATACTACTACAGCTTTACTATACAACAACCATACTTCTACAGCTCTACTATACATCAACCATACTACTACAGCTCTACTATACAACAACTATACTACTACAGCTCTACTATATAACAACCATACTACTACAGCTCTACTACACAACAACCATACTACTACAGCTCTACTATACAACAACCATATTACTACAGCTATATTATACAACAACCATACTACTACAGCTCTACTATACAACAACCATACTACAACAGCTCTACTATGCAACAACCATACTACTACAGCTCTACTATACGGCAAATATACTAGTTGTGACGCCGATGACACAGAGAAGGCAGAGGACGCTAAAGACGCCGGCGACTCCGAGCATACCAAGGGTGCTGAAGATGCCGAGGACACCAAGGACACAGATGACGCCGAGAATGCTAAGGACACCGAGGACCCGACGACACTGAGGACACCGAAGTAGCCAAGGACGCCGAGGACAATGAGGATATCGAGGACACCGACCATACCAAGGACACTAAGGACGCCGAGGACGCCGAAGACGCCGAAGACGGCGAAGACGCCGAAGACGCCGATGATGTTCAAGACGCCGATGACACCGAGGACGCCAAAGACACTGATGACACCGAGGACGCCGAGGACACCGAGGGTACCGAGGACTCTGGTGACACCAAGGACGCCGATGTCACCAAGGTCACGGAGGAGTCAAGAACGTGACCTGACTTGTCTTAGTTTTTCAGAAATCATAAATTATTACGGCCACTTCAGACACAACACCAACGCCTGCTGTGGTGCTACGCCGTACAATGATGGTATCGGCATCTGCTGCAGTAGAATGCTTCATTTAAGGGGCAGTAACAACGCCTGTTGCGGCACCATTGCTTTCAATAGCCGTGTCGACGTCTGCTGCAATTAAGGCACTCGCGTGCTTCATGGACATAGTTGCAACTAACCACTGCCAATTATAACAATGGTTCTGTACGGCAAGATTGAGCCCAGAGACCATAACAAAATTGTTCTGCGTACCGAATATTGCTTGCATGCGATTACGAATATATCGTAGTAACATGCATACTATTTTGTTCCAACCTCTTCTATAGAAAAACAGCCTTTTTCGTGTAGTTGTTTCTTATAATCAATATCTAGTTATGAAACGTCTTTACAAATATAGCTTGTTTTTGGTGTTCTCTCTTCACACGAATTGTTGGCATCAATCCATTAGAATCTAAATGGCTTGTGGGTTTACTGGCTGGCATAATACCTTATAATCGAGTAACCGATCGACCGGCTGACAAAACCCAGGTTTTATGTATTTTAAAAGTGCATATTGTCATTGCGAAACGTCAGGTGTCACACTGGCGACGATTATGAACGACATTCATCCAATATTTAAAACGGTCACTTCTGGCTCAAAGCCCAGAGACGTAAATACTACATCTACTGTCATTACCTCAAATCCATCGCTTTTACTTAAGTTTGAATGTAAACTAGTCCCCCTTATACATGCCAAGGGCCTCGTGAGAGAGCTCTTTCACTAGGTGTGACAATCAAACAGCCAAACGCATCAAAGCTATCCATTAAACCTTTCACCGTGCTGTTGGGGCGTGAGGTCGACACGTCCTTTATGTAGTCACGGATGAACTCACAACAACGCCATATGTCGAGCTGTTCAGGAGCTTTACATTGACGTGCGTGTGAGCGTGAGTGTGTGACAGAATCGATTATTGCAGGTGGCAGTACCTGACATATGTCCTGCCTCTCAGCCTCGTTGTCGCCACTGTCTTCTTCGAAGGAGGCGAGGCTTGCAGGAGACGGTGACGACCTGGAGGCTCTAGCGGCGGTTCAGGTATCCACCATGGTTAAATAATGAAGTGATATGAACTGTTAGATTATCGTCATAGTTATCGTCATAACCATCACCTTCATCATCATTGGTCGGCCGGACATTCAATGTCTATGCGAATCGTGTTTAAAACACGGATTGCTAGATAACGTCTCATTGTAGAGATTGTTTATTTTAGCTATTATCATAACACGGATTGCGAGATAACGTCTCATTGTAGAGATCATGTTTTGGTTGTTTATTTTAGCTATTATTATTGTCCATTTCTAGTTACACAGTTGAATTACGTAATCATGCTGAGTCGTCTACACATGTTTTTTTCGGGTGTGGCGATCCTCGCCCCATTGAACGGTGGTCAATGCAATAGTAATTGGACCAGAGCTAGACCGTGGGGCGGTGCGTGTCCAGTATCAATGCATTTCGACAGATCAATGAAAAGACAACATGTGGTTATAATGTTCCGCTGTTTATAAGTACAGCTCCGCTTCGTAAGGGAAGCAATATTATGATGATCTTACCCCACTAATCAACTACTATATAATATTTTCGTTCGTTAATCACATTAATGTAGCAAGTTGAAATAAATAGGTTAGTGGTTGCGACATGATTCTGACGAGAATCTACTTTATGACGCGGTATTATCAAAAGTGTTCAATTTATACCGCGATCCTCCAACATTCATTGCTTAGAGCTGGTTACGCACACCCCAAGCACACCTGTTCTGAGGCAAGGTGGGGTCCACGAAATTACTTATAAGTAATATAAGTATAAGTTTCGAAACGGCAGCAGAAGGACTCGAACCCCGATCCTCTCTAGTCCGGTTCTCAACCGCCAAACTACCACACCCCAACTAATTCAAAACAAAGCATGTTCAAATACAGTTTATGTTAAAGGTCCCTCCTCAGTTCGATCTTTTGTTAGTGTCATTTCAAATTCATCTTGCGAACAGTCAAACCTACCTACTATCCACTGCAACAAGCTAGCTCGTTTGAGCATTAATTGAAGTGAAAATGGAAACGTTGAAAACTAAAAAAATTCACCATAGGGAAATTTCGTAACTTTGTCAAGTGATCGGCGAGAGGATGGAGGTCACGCACATGATCGGCTTTGACCCGCACACTGTTTACCATTTTGGATATCCACATTTTTGAGTTTTCCTAGATCTAACGACTAATTATTTGATTAGATCGACTGTGGATGTTACTTAGGCTACATATCTGGACATCAACGAACTGGATTTGCGATAGGCTAAATCAGTTGAGGATGGAGATTTAATGTGCATAATTATTGTTTGCGTCGATGTTTTCATACTTTCATACACTAGCACTCATAAGCTATTTATGCAACGATTTCATTTGGTCAAGTCTTGTATTGCAACAGATAATTGGGACAATTGCAATCCAAGAGTCGACATTTGCTGTTCTAGAAAAGTTCAAGTGAGTGTCCATAACGCCCTCTGCTGCGGAAGCCTACGACAGTAGTGTCCGCATCTGCTGCGATGGAGTACTTAACTGGAAAGGCAGTACCAACGCCTGCTGCACTACCAGGGCCTACGATAATCGTTATGAAATGTGCTATCGCTATGGGCTTTTGTCCAGAGATCGTTGTCCCTTCCTTACCATACGGACATCGCCATCTGCTGCAGAGGACACATAATCGCCGGACAGGTATATCATTAGATAGGCACTTTACGACAGTAGTTATTTAGCAAAGAGTAGGCGTGCATACCGCACAAATCAGTATACTACATAGCGAGTGTTGCTTGCATTTGTTCTTATAAATACATGATAGTGATTTGGAATGAATTTTGCTTTAAACGTTCCGACCGTGTCTCCAGTAGTATATTATAATTATGTCGCCCATTCACCAATAACTATGATAAATCTCGCGTTGCTTCAGCCGGTTTTTTTGTGGGGGGAGGGAGTGGGCTTCTGTATCAAGTGACTATTCATGCTGCTCCAACGGTGTCACGATTACACACAGCTCTTTTCACTGCATTTAATTAAACACCTTTTTCATTAATACTTTCTTGACGGTATATAGCACACCTCACTGCTGAGGCAAATCAGATCGTCTTCATCGTCGCAGTAAGAAACCCGTCAAGTTCTGGTTGAGAAGGTAAAGTTATAGTTAATTTCATGCAATCAATACTGTATGAATTATCAGGTGAACGGAAAAGATATAACATAAATAAAGTCATACTAACATGATGTTATGCGTAATGGAACACTCTCAGTGTTTGACATCAATAATGTTTTGCTAGATAGTTTTGGAAAATCACTAACGGTTATGGAATTCATGTAATGACAATTATCAAGTGCAATTGACAAGTAATATTTTAAAACAAAAGTTATGTTACGTCAATAGAATGTAGACCAGTTCAGAGCGACGCTGTCCAATTCAACCCCTGGCAGTGAGTTGTGTTATATACCGTCAAGAATGTATCAATTAAAAAGTTGTTTAATTAAATGCTGTGAAAAGAGCTGTGTGTAATCGTGATACCATGGGAGCAACATGAATAGTCACGGGATACAGAAGCCCACTCCCCCAAAAAAACGGCTGAAGAAACGCAAGATTTATCATAGTTATAGGTGAATGGACGACACCATTATAAAAGAACCATAATGGGGTGACGTAGTAAAACCATTTGACTCTATAGAAATTCGTTTACAAAATACCGTTTACAAAACCCTATACATAACAGGTGTAAAATAAAATGAATCGTCGGGGAACTTTAAAGGGACATGTCACGCACATTGAGTGATGCTTCGTAGAAGTACCAGTCGAACTCTTCAGTTTTTTGTGACGCAACTGTCGCAAGTCGCAAGTGCTCACACATATTAATACAGTAAATCTATCAAAGTTGACACTGCACTATTATTTAATAATTGAATAGGCTTGTGAAGTTTGAGAAACATTTCGAATACCTGTTCCTTCCAACACCAAACTGCCGGGACGCTTTCAACCTCGCCGCAGTTACTACGATGATTGCTCATTCACATATACATTACTGTCTCTTGCCATGTATTCTTTTATTCAGCCGATTTAACTGAGGCAACGGTGGAGTAAACGAAATTGCCCAAGTCTTGAAACGGCAGTAGGATGATTCGAAACAGGGTTTTCTCGAGTGAGAGTCTGATGTCCTAGCCACCGTGTCCCACATGGAATGCTGGCAATAATAGAACATTCCAACCGAGGAAATAGTTATCACCAGTTTTAGAAGGAAATCAACATTCTCTTTGATATCCAATTCGAGCGCTTCAATGTGTCAATGGGGAGCTGCTAGACAAAGAAATTAACCAACACAGACAAACATATATTAATCAGGACACAACTATTACTAATGAATGAACGTAGAATTTTCGACGCCGTGTATTAATTAATTGAACTATCAACGGCTTACTGAAACACCGTTGCAGTGGAAACGTATATTCATGTTATCAGCACAATACGATCAATACTACCAAAACAAAAACTTATGTGGAAGTAATGCGGCATTGCATTTGCAAACCTGGCTACGCCAATGTTACTTGGCTGGAGGCAGGAAGGCTAGCAGACTATTTCTACATCCAACATATCAATGGTATTCTACACTAAGGTTGCACTTTAATAAATGCCATATTTGTTTTGATAGACCTATAGTACAAACCATCACTGCTATATATGATTTAACGACATTTTGCAATATAGGCAATGGTAAAGTGTACTTTGCGCTAGATGAAACTAACCGTTGGCAAAGCAACTCTGTGTCGTATGATACTACATTTCTTAAATTTTTATTTGATGTACTACATATGCGTTCTAATGACATAGAACTGTAAACGAAATACAGCTTTATGTTCTACGTCATGCACATTGAGTGATGATACGTTGCAGTACCACTTAGGCTGTCCAAAGTCGCAAAGGCTCATAAATCTTGATGCAGTAAATCTATCAAATTTGACGGTGCACTATTCTTTAACACTTGAGTAGACCTGTGAATTGTGAGTGATTCTCACCTTCTGTCCTCTTATATGATATAGTGATTGATGGTGCATGGCACTACCAGTCGACGAATCGTAAAAACAGGCGATATGTCATTCGGCGATCCAAGTAAGACACGTCACGACGGCACGTCACGACTATGTACGGTTTCTTGTTTTTTCTCACACATATGACAAGCATTTCTTCTGAGTCACCACTGACTATTTGCATAGCTCAGAATAATGGAGTACTCTCAATTTTTCACAGAGTTTTGGAAGATATGTTATTAAACAATGGACATAATCAAGAACGTTTACTGATTGTTTGCATAGCTCAGCGTAACGAACTACCCTCAATGTTTGACATAGTTTTGGAAAACATGTTTTTAAACAATGGACATTATCAAGAAAGTTTGTGAAATTCACGTAACGACAACTATCAAGTGCAATTGTGAAAACAGCGAGAAAAGTCACATCTTAGAATATTGGAAAATGTACGTCAATATATAGCGCGGCATGCAGGCCGTAGGACTGTTTAGAGCGCTCTACACGTCACCTCCCCCACTCCACTCCTCCCCCTGCCCCCTCCCGGCGCACCTGTTCATTCCAAAGCCACAGCAACTTTTCTGGCAAGTTTTCCACATCGCTTCAGTTACTACACGAAGACTGTTCGTTCATATATACATCACTGTTTACAATCAGATACGCATTTACACAGTTGAGTGAACTGAGGCAACTTTGTCACTTGCTTACTTGTTTATTCCAGCACAAACTCGACTTTCGGAAAGAGACCCGGAGGAAATAGTTATCACCAGAAAATTGGTTTAGAAGGAAGTCAACATCTTCCTTTGTGTCTATTTCCAGCACCACATAAGTTAAAAGGACTGCTTCTAGACCCTGGAAGAAACTAACATAGACAAACATATATTAAACAGAAAACAACTATTAATATCCACAGGGCAGTATTTTGGGCCGTCTCCTCTTTTCTGTCTACTGTTCAGGTCTTTCAATTGTCTTCTCGAAGCGCATAATTCGTTACCACGTCTACGCAGGTGATACGCAGCTGTATGTTGACTTTCCGCGCGTGTAATGATTCTGCGTCCTCCTCCGAGTGGATATCCCGTTGAGTCATTGACGTGAATGTATGGCTGGAATCGCGCAATCTACTTTTAAACGAGACGAAGACATAGGCGATACTGTTCTCAGCACCGAACAACTGTGTTCCACAGCTACCTCCTCTTTCTATCGACATCTGCGGATTTAACGACAGCACTTCAACCAACATACGTGACCTAGGCGTACAGCTCGACCCCACGATGTCGATGGCCGCACACGTTAGTCGTACCTGACGGACTGCCTACGCCCATCTACGTGGCATAGCGCGAATACGATCATCTCTGCCGCAGAGCTTGCAAGAGCTTGTACAAGCGCTTGTCACGTCGCCGTCTCCCTCCCCGATTCCCCCTTCATCTGTTCCACCCCCCCCCCCTCTCTCTCTCTCTCGATGCGCCGAACTATGCTGGCTACAACTATCTATCATACTAATTACTGAATTCATCTGTGCAAAACGCAGTACGTATTTTATTTTTATTTGTTTTACGTGTGTAGCACACATGCATTGCATCAAAGAAGACGTATGGGCGATGCCAGGCACTGACGTTGATGATTTGTAATCAAACTCCTCTTCACATAGGTGTTTGTATAGAATTATTGTTGAACTTTACAACTGTTGTATAGAAACCCATAAAAGTGTCGTGGCAAATAACATCTTCTCACTATTTTGTCACTTCTCTGTCTCCTTTTTACTCTCCGTTTCTCGATGTATACGTTTGTAAGGACGTATATACAAACATATATATATATATATATATATATATATTTAGGCACAATGTTTATTTTCGAAACTAGTGTTTGGCTCATGGTAAGAATACTTCCACAATAACATACTTTTGTAATGGCGTACAAGGCAATATGACTTAATGATGTTGATGAGGGCTTGTAAGGTTTAAATGACACAAAACAAATATATTTAGGGTGCACAAGTAACATGTATATATATATATATATATATATATATATATATATATATATATATATATATATATATATATATATATATATATATATATATATATATATATATATATATATATATAAATATATATATATATATATATGTGTGTGTATGTGTGTGTGTGTAGCTGGAATTTCATCTGAATATAAGTAGCATGTGTACATTACATATAGAACAACACAGAATGGATGGAAATACTGGTCTTGGCTGTTTAATGACTGTCATCAAAATCAATCTTAGTGATTAGTACCAACGTTGCATATTAACATCTACACATTATATTACTGGTTAAATTAAGTAAGTCTAACCATACTAATCCTGAACATAAACCTAAAATGCAACCAAATGTGGGTGCTACAGGCTATATGCTTGAATACAATTTTAAACAATTTTATGTACAATGTACATGTAGATTTTAGTAATTACTAATAGCAGTACTGTAATATACTAAGAAACAAATATTCATGAATAACACGTAAAGGTGAATAGAACACATACATTTCATATTCTACAATCATCAACTACTTGAGATAGCATTGATTAGAGGCATCTATTTATATGTACACATGTCCGTTGTGAACCCATATAAATAATTATCCATTCCTACTGCAAGTTCAATTAAATACATGATAACAGAGTTATATTACAAAAGGAAAAGGGGTGGAGGAAGGGGTTTTGTTTCGCGAAAAATAACAAGCATTAAATGTCCATAAGACGAATGTAGCGACTGATATACACTGACCGGTATTGGACCGATACAATCACGCGGGATTTCTGCATACCAATGTTAGTTCTCTACTATCCGCTAGGAGTCACCTTGAGTTGTCTACTCATACGCTAGGTGTCAGCTCTATCAGCAACATAATAAGATAATTACATTTAAGATCATAAATATAAATACAATGCCTTAAACCCGTCCAAGCCTCATAAACTGTGTTTCTCGACGCGGGATTTACATCTGAATATAACTAGCGTGTGGACATGACATAGAGAGCAAAACAAAAGTGATGGAAATACTGACCTTGGCTGTTTGATGACTGTCATCAACATATAAAGACAAATCCTAGTGTCTAGTCGAACAGTTGCATGCTAACATCTAGACATTCTACTACTGGTTGAATTAAGTCCAACCATACTATTTCATAATATAAACCTAAAATTCAACCAATCGTGGGTTCCATCGATCACAAACCATCTGCAAAGCAGATAGTGGTAGCCACAGCACAGCAACATTAAACCAGCCGACTATATGACAAGAAGGCATCGGATGTCCAGCTACACGTATATATAATTTGTGAATCAGACATCCCATTTAGAGATGCGTGTGATGCTGCACCTATTCTGAAGCTATGCGTTTTGTACAGAGATACGTTGCTGCCAAGGAAATACAAAGACTTGCTCATAGTGGTTGCAGAACATTTCACTTGACACTGGGCAACCAGAGGGAAGGATGAAAAGTGGCCCAGGTGAGTTATGAGACAGAAGTTCTGCTAGTGTGTTCATATTTTCCGATATATGTTTGGAGAACAGTAATATCATAATATCATTAAGCATGTGTAGAATATGAGGTATATGCAGCTGTTGACGTGCAACCAGTTGAAGCGCTGAGCTGAAAGTTGCACACATTTTGCAGCTAGATTTAAGGCCCATCGGCAGACGTGTGTCTACATAATAGAGCCCATTAACATTAAAACCAACAAGGCAGTGTTGTTGTGGTGCAATGGGCACAATCCTGAATGCCTTTTCAATGTCAGCTTTGCACATGAAATAACCTCGCCCGACGGAAGCCGTTATTGATTGTTGTTGTGGGCAGAAACGATAAGTGATGTATAAGCCTGAACTGACCAGGACGTTTCTTGGAGATCAACACTTATTGGCGATAATACAAGATAAGGTTTGGGTGCAGATGAGAATGGACCTTTCACTCGGCCAGCTGCAACTTCCGAATTAATCTTGGCGTGAACAGCGTTTGGCTGAACCAGTGCCGAGGACATATTATAAATTCGACAGTTACTTATGACACATTGAAAACCAGTGTGTAAACCATATGTGAAACCATGAAAAAACTAATGGCATTTTGCTTTATCAATACAACCAAGCGCAACTTAAAGTTCATTAATATTGATGGGTGTTGGGGAACCCATCCTTGTGGAAGACGAGTGAGTGAATGACTGGGCACGGTTTACGAGGGAGGATCATGAGTTTTGCCCTTATCGTTTGAAAGAGAAGGAATTCCCTTGAGAGGACTGGAAACGGGAAATTGGTTGTTGAACTGGCGATAAGGCCGAAATGGTAGGGACTGAAAGGCAAACAGCTGTTGTTGGGGGGAATGTGGTGTGTATGTGCGAAATCGAGTAGCATTATACTTGTAACTTGGGTGCAGACCCCCACACATAGGACATGTGATTGTGTTGTGTAACTTGGGTGCAGACCCCCACACCTAGGACATGTGGCTGTGTTGTGTAACATGGGTGCAGACCCCCACACCCAGGACATGTGGCTGTGTTGTGTAACTTGGGTGCAGACCCCACACCTAGGACATGTGGCTGTGTTGTGTAACTTGGGTGCAGACCCCACACCTAGGACATGTGGCTGTGTTGTGTAACTTGGGTGCAGACCCCACACCCAGGACATGTGGCTGTGTTGTGAAACTTGGGTGCAGACCCCACACCCAGTACATGTGGCTGTGTTGTGTAACTTGGGTGCAGACCCCACGCCCAGGACATGTGGCTGTGTTGTGTAACTGCGTGCAGACCCCACACCAGGACATGTGGCTGTGTTGTGTAACTGCAGTGCAGACCCCACACCCAGGACATGTGGCTGTGTTGTGTAACTTGGGTGCAGACTCCCACACCCAGGACATGTGGCTGTGTTGTGTAACTTGGGTGCAGACCCCCACACCCAGGACATGTGGCTGTGTTGTGTAACTTGGGTGCAGACCCCCACACCCAGGACATGTGGCTGTGTTGTGTAACTTGGGTGCAGACCCCCACACCCAGGACATGTGGCTGTGTTGTGTAACTGGGGTGCAGACCCCCACACCTAGGACATGTGGCTGTGTTGTGTAACTGGGGTGCAGACCCCCACACCCAGGTCATGTGGCTGTGTTGACAACGTGAACAAAAACGTCCAGCATGGTAGGTAAAACAAAATCCCCGTGGAACCCTTTGGATGGGACTGAACGTGGTTGAGTGATTATATGGTTTGGACATGGCTACTACGTGTTGTTCAGTATTGAACGTGTCCCATGGAGTGGGACTAGTTTGCCTCTGAATTCGGACATTTACGTTGAATTGAATTTATTCAACATAATCAATGTACATTTTTAATAAATTGTAAACATGCATAGTTGTAAGCCTAACTACCACTAAAATGGTGCAATGAAAATATAATTAAAGAACGACAATCAGAAAATGTTGAAGGGAAATGCAAGAAGTTTTAAACTTATAAATTGCATTCCCAAAAGTAACAATTGCATTGGTTCCATACATATAAGATAAATTACTTAATTAAGCTAAGTCTTAACTACCGAAAAAGGTATGGTATTTGATACGAAAATAAAATAATATAAATATATAACACATAACCATGACACTAATACAATTAATTCATGTTTCATATCTATGCAAGAGTAAGGCTTTGTACATTTATAAATCGAATTGCACAACTTAATATCAGCAGGCAGGTCATTCCACATCTTTGGTCCTTTTACACTAATACATTCAGCTTTTTTAGTAGTCCTACTAAATCTTATTTTGAAATTGCAATTTTCATATGGATGTTGTGATAATGACTAGCATTAACTTTCTGGAAGTACAACATAATATTAGCTGGTAGTAGATTATTATATACCTAGTACATAACACCATGCTATTGAAATCCACCATGTCCTGTACAACTAAAGTTTTCAGCTTATAAAACATCGGTCTTGTATGAGACGTATAGTCTGCCTTTAGACATATACGAACAGCTCTTTTTCTGAATAATATGCAAAGGTCGTATTCGACTCTTATAGGTGTTGCCCCAAATTTCACAACAATAATTTAAGTATGGCAATATGAGAGAACAGTATAAAGAGTACAATACAGAACTAGTCAATAAGTATTTAACCCTATACATTACAGATACATTCTTCGAAATTTTATTTTTATGCGGTTGATATGTTCACTCCAGTTCAAGTGGCAGTCAATGTGTACACCAAGAAATTGTGTAACGTACACTCTATTAATGTACATACCATTTATACTGACCAATTGATTGTTTTCACACTTTTGTTATCGAATACAATAAAATTGGTTTTGGCAATATTTAAAGACAGCTTATTAACTTGAAACCATCTGCATAATTTGCCCAATTCTTTTGATACTGTTTTACTTCTGTCAAATCCTTTCCTGAGTAAAAGAAATTAGTATCATCCGCAAATACAATCAATTTAATTAAAGATGACACATTACACATATCGTTAATATATATGATAAACAAAGCTTGACCAGTATAGATCCTTGTGGTACTCCACAAGTGACATGCATGCAGTCAGAATTAGTGTCATTAATACAAACATATTGACTTCTGTTCATAAGATAGCTGCAGATCCACATATTTGCTATCCCTCTTATTCCATAATGCTCAAGGTTTTTACGAGAATGTTGTGGTCAACTGTATCAAAAGCCTTTTTCAGATCAATGAAGACACCCACAGTAGATTTACAATCATCAATAGAAGTAATAATTTCTTCAACAAGCTCCAATATTGCCAGTGATGTGGACATATTTTCCTAAACCCATATTGGCTTTTACATAACATTTGTTTGTCATCTATAAATGACATCATCCTGTTGTGAAAGGTCTTTTCTATATTTTTAAAAACTGTGATAGTACAGATATGGGCCTGTAATTAGTAAAATAATTTATATCATCATTTTTAAATAAAGGTATAACTCGAGCCAATTTCATACCTTCCGGGAAAACCCCCTTCTGTAACGAGGTGTTAAAAATATGTTCTAGGGGTGTTACTAGGTGAGGTATTATTTTCTTAACTAGGCACATATCTATATCATCGTGATCTTTTGATTTTTGCTTTTGTGTTATTCACCAGGTTTATAATTTCTTCTTCAGTTACAGGCTTTAGAAACAATGTATCCTCAACCTTATCGGATAAGAATCTTGTGAAGACATCACTGTTTCTAGGAACATTATTTGCCAGAGATGGCCTTACATTTACAAAAAACATTATTGAAATTATTTTTAATATTTTTTGGCAGCAATTGTGACTCCATTGTTACTAAATTCACCAGGGTATGTTGTTCCCTTAGTTTTTTTTTTTAATTACACTATTTAGTATTTTAAGTATAGGCTCTGCTAGGGTGGAGAATTTATTCAAATAGAACGCCATATTAATATTGAAAGCAGAGCACCACTGATTGATGCTAGTAATGTTTAATTGTTTAAAATGTGATTGTCTGGCTGATTATTGATTAACAGATCGGAATGCGAAAGGATGCCTGAAGATTGGGGCTCCTGACCCTCAGACTCAACATGTCCCAGCGCAACATCAACAACACAGGGCGAGGGTCCTGACCTTCAACCCCTGATGACCCGCTCAAGTTCGGTTGTGGCATCCATCATAGTTTGATGTATTGTTTATTTAGGACCAACAATGTTAAGAAAATATGTCCCATGGGTACAACACGTGCATATGTACACACACACACACACATACATACATATATATATATATATATATATATATATATATATATATATATATATATATATATATATAAAAGAGCGTAAAGAGCCGTTGCACATTCTCTCACTGATCAATCATGCCCAAGTAATATCTAGCTGATATGCATGGGTTCCATACTTTCGAACAGTATTCCAACACTGGGCGGACAAATGATTTATATGTCTTAATGAGAGCATCAATTTTAGCAGTATGAAAACAGCGAAACATAATACTGATTGTGCTGTATGCTTTGCGACAAATAGCCCAAATTTGCTGTTTAATTGAACACTTATCATCCATTGTCACACCAAGATCTCGGTATTCATTAACGCTAAGAAGTTGCACACTTTTCATAGTAGTCGGGGTAATATTTCAATCATCAGTTCACAGAATTTATGTTCAGCTACTTGAAGCTGCCACCGGTCTGCCCAAACCACGAATTCATGAAGACACTATTGCATGTCAAGCCGTTCAAAAACATCCGAGAACACAATGTATATTTTAGTATCGTCCGCAAACAAGCACTTACTAGTGTTACCTCAGGTAAATCGCTTACATACAATATAGATAGTAGTGGACCGGTGCACGAGCCTTGTGGGACACCGTACTAGACATCAAAATAACCAGAAAATATTTTACCTATTTTAACCCGTTGTTTGCGGTTGCTGAAGAAACTGGTGAACCATTGTGAAATGTTATTGCAAATTCCATACTTAGGTATTTTGTATACTAATTTAGGATGAGTTACCGTATCAAATATCTTGATGTCTTCTGCAAATAGAAATTTATCAGACTTGGTTAATTCTGGTAGGTCGTTTATGTATAGTACAAAACGTAGCGCTCTTATAACCGAAACCTGGGGTATCCCAAAAATTACATTGTGCTATTTCGATTCTTTAACATTTACAGCCACCTTTTGTTTTCTATCTGTGAGAAATGCTTCGATCCAATTTATTAATTCATTCCTAATGTTGTAGCTATCCAATTTATTTATTAAACTGTTATAGTTACCGTGTTAAAAGCTTTTTGAAAGTCCATATAAATGACATCTGTGTAATTTCCATTGTCGAGTCCCAAGGTCCAGTTATCTAAAACGTTTATAAGTTGGATGACTATAGAGCGCCCTGATATAACACCATATTTTTTTGGCTAAATAGACAACTTTCCATTCTTATATTCAATAATATGGTTTCTAATTATTCTTTCCAAGCATTTACATATAATACTTCTTATGACTTGTTTCTTCTTTTATAAATAGCTGAAATGTTCTATTATTTCCAATCGTTCGTTGGTTGGGGCAAAGCGTAATGCCATCTGAGCAACGAATGTTGGAGGATCGCGGTATAAATTTAATGCTTTTGATAATGCCGCGTCATACTGTGCATTCTCACCAGAATCATGTCACAACAGCTAACCTATTGATATCAACTTGCTATACTGACGTGATAACGAACAAAAACAATACAGTAGTCGATTAGTGGTAAAATATCAAGAATCGTTCTGATAATATTATTGCTTCCCTTACAAAGCGGAGTTGTATTTATACATTGCAGGACAGCATGGCCACACGTAGGTCTTTCCTTTGATATGTCGAAATGTATTGATGTCGGACACCGTTTTGTTCAGCATTGTCTAAATGTCGAGCACACGAGCACACAAATATGCACGTGCACGCGCTGGCGCACGCACACGCACACGCACATACGTATTGTCTTGATTGTGCCCTCACATGTTAAGGTGTTTTCCAAAGAGACAGGTCTATGTCGCTACTCGTCGGGTTCTTAGGAAACCGCGATAAATACCGCATTGTCAGGTGTCCTAACTGCCGTTATACTGTTGCTACAGCTAATGCAGTTGCAATAATGCTACAGTGCAATGTACAGTGCTACATTGCTACAGTGCAACAGCTACTTGTACTGTTACTGTCTCTGCTACTGCTGCTACTACTACAGCTATCACTAATGCTACTAAAAATGAAGAAGAACTTGCAAATTGTATTATTGACATAAACATGCTTTATCCGTCTACACAACAGTCGCTGTACTTACATAGCTGTTGTTGTCTGCATCAGTATGAGTGATTCGGCTGCTTCACTGCCAGACATATACTAAAAACTTATTGGAATCGATGCAGTCTTTATAGCAGAAATCGGGCCACGGAATGGTGTTTGATTGATGTATTCAATTTAAATGATGCTGGCCAAGCGACTAATAATATATCGGTCAAGTATTTATCTTTCAGGAACGTATTGTTGTCATATAAAGCACCATTTGGTGGGAATGACAGCTTGTCACTGCAACTGTGTATTATTTATCTTATAATTTCAACTAGTATACCAAGATGCGAGCTGATCCGTTATTGGATTATCGACATGGCTCCTATACAAGACACACACATTTAAACAAACTGCATGCCACATTTTGAACCCGCGTCAAAAAAAGCAAAATGAATGTCCTGATCTACCCGTGAGATGGCGCAGCAGTTCTAAGGGGAAGGGGCGTGAATGTGTCCGAGTCGATTAGGTGTGCGTGGGATACAAAGATAATAATAAATTAAGTCGTACAAAAATATGCAAGAAAATTGTCACCAAATAATTCTGAAACTGAACTCCAATGAGGATGGAATATAGTAAACGAAAAAAGCGAGATCAACGTTATAGTAAAATATCTATATCGACCACCATGTATTAAAGGGAAACAAAATGCATGTTTTGGGGGCTGTGCACCTAAAATAGTTGCCGATTAAAATATCTGTGAACTTGAGCTGCAGAGGCGCAGACAGGCAAGCGGAGACGTTGACTGTTATCGGAGCGACACGTTTTGGTACAGCGGCAAGACCGCCAAGAGTATGTCCGCTGCCAAAAGCGGTTACGAAATCATGCAGAAACTGTTGGTGGAGGTAACGATTCACATGTCTAGTTAAGTTAACTTGTTCTCTTGTGAAGTTATATCCTGACCTCGTAATAAATAATGTATGAACAGTGAAAGTGAAAGTCATTAGAGACACAGTGAAGACTGCCACGGCCACATGACCGAGGTAACTGATGTAGATCTGCGGCATTCATTTAAATGTTAAGAGACTTGATTAAAATAGTAGTCCATATTTATGGCAAGGGCCGTAATTCTGGTGGAATGATTCCGAGAATAGCATCATAATACAGGCACCTGCGGCTTCCTCCTATATTCAACAGTCAAATTAACAAAATTATATGTACACACGAAAACATTATAGATGCATAGGTGTAATGGCCCCAAACAAAACAAAAATCGACGACCTGTATCGGTGCCAGCCTCACCCCCGGGCTACAAGGAAAAGGAGGAGAGCAACAAAAAAAAAAAAAAAAAAAAAAAAAAAAAAAGGTGTAATGGCCCCATAGTTCAACTTGGAGGTAAGTTGCCAGCCCCAAATATTTACTTCACAAAGAGATTTGCAGAAGCCAAGATTAGCCATCACCTTATCACCCTACCAGAGAACATTCTTTTCTTTAGGCCTTCCCTCCAATTCAGAGGTGCCTGAATGGCCAGCCCAATCCAGTTAGTACGTGTATATGTGCTCTGGTATGTTCTCCCTCCCATTCACACATGCCTGAACCTGATCTCTCTCAGGCTAATGACTGGAATAGTGACAGCAGGCCTTCTGAAAACACCTGGATAACATGGCTGTGAATTATCCAGCAATATTGGCAACTGTTAAATGAGCACTTAATTGAGAGTTAATTGGAAATTTGTCAATTAAATTAAATTAACCCTTTTTGGTAAAGTTAATTAATTAATTAAAATTAGCCTTTCTGTAAAAGTTAACTAATTAAATTAAAGTAACTTAATTTAGTTAAATAATTAGCAAATTAACAATTTAAATTAACCCTTTCCTGACTCGCAGATGGCATGATGAAAATATGTTACAAGGTTTGGCTCAATCCAGGTCTGCTCATATATTTAACCATATTTAAAGAATACAGAATTACACAATAACAATTTCTGAGAATTAAAAAAAATTAGCAAATTTGTCATCAAAGACAAAGGCTGCATAATTTCAGCTTTACTCACATTCTAACATTTTCCGCAATAATCGATTCTGTCACACACTCACGCTCACACGCACATACACACACGCGCGCGCGCACGTGCACACGCACACCACGCACGCGCGCGCGCACAAGCACATATGCATTGCCTTGATTTTGCGCTCACTTGTTAATATGTGTTTTCAAAAACATACAAGTCTGTGCCGCTCCTCGCTAAGTTCGTAGGAAACCGCGATCAATACCGCATTGTCAGGTTTCCTAACTCCCATTATATTGTTGCTAAAGCTACTGCATCTACCGTAATGCTACAGTGCTATGTACAGTGCTACATTGCTACAGTGCAACAGCTACATGTACTGCTACTGCTTCTGCAACTGCTGCTACTACTATGGTTATTACTAGTGCTATTAATAATATAAGAATATAACAAATCGCAATAGTTATATTTACATTGTTGCTGAAGTCTGCTTTATGCGACAAGGATGTGCGATACGGCTCCTTCACTGTCATGCATATTGGAATCGACGCAAGCTTCATAGCAGACATCGGGCCACGGAATGGTCGGCGATGTTTGATTTATGTATTCAATTTAAATTATGCTGGCCAAGCGATGAACAACATAGGGTGCGACGGAATCGGTCAGCTTTATTTACCTATAGGGAACGTATTGTTGTCAAATAAAACACCATTGGTGGAGTGACAGCTTGGCACGACCGCTATGTGTTATTTCTCTTATAATTTCAAATAGTCTACCAATATGCGAGCCAGTTCTTTATTGGGTTCTTAACATGGCTCTATTACAAGACACATATTGAAATTGCATGTCACATTTTGAACCCTCGTCAACAAAGCAACACGAGTTACATGATCTACATGTGGTTTTTTGTCCTCGTCATACCCCAAGTTATCCTTGTAAAAGGGCGTTTGACGCCGCTTGACGTCGTTGACAGCTTTAGCAAAGAACCGTTAATTACATAAACCAGATGTGCGTGGGATACAAAGACACTACTCAAATAATTCCTACAAACAAATGTTTAAGGAAATGTTCACCAAATAATTTTGAAACTGAACTTAAATGTGTATGCTCAAATGCCCGGAACATAGTAAACGAGAAAAGCAGGATCAACATTATGATAATGGGTATTGACAATAATAAGTATCACCGAATCCAAGAACCTTTATTGAACTTAAATGTGAATGCGTAAATACCAAGACCATAGTAAACGAGAAAAGCAAGATCAACATTATGATAATGGGTATTGAGTCTAATCAGTACCACCGAATCATAGGCAAATAACGTCATAGCATATGCTGAATTGGCACCGACACAGGCCCGTAGCCTGGGGATTTGGGGGGTTCGCATAAACCCCTGTTTGTGAATCCCCTTTCCCAAAAATATGAACCCTCAGATTTGTTTCCAAAAACGTTATCCCCTTTTCGTGAACACATCCCTTATCTGATATCAATTTACATTTCGACATGTGACTGTGCTTTTCATAAATTTTGACTGCTTCTCATCACTTTTGAACTCGCTCTCTGTATTGGGAAAATATGACCGCATGTGAACTTGTTGCGCCCCCGGAATCTATTAAGAAAATGTGGCCCCGCGTGAACAGCCAGTGTGTTTGCATGGGCGATAATTTGGCACACTGGTTGTATTGTGAGAATGTAAAGGTTAATGTCACTGCATAGTTTCTTCGAGATGATCACCTGTTGATTTACCGGCGGAACCGCCACTAGAATGTCGTCTAGAGCTTCTACGGCGACGCCTTCCCCACAACCAAGCGTCGCTTTCATCAACATAGAGATTGGCGACGACGCAGCTGATCAGCAATACGTAAGTCAGCGTGCACCACTTAGTGTGTAATTTGATGATACACAGTAACAACGGCACCTCGGGTAATGTCTTCACATATTATTTGCATTGTTTAGTTATGAGGTGTCATCTGAGCGATTGAACAACGGAAATATTCGCTCGATTGCAAGTATGCGTCAACATTGCAGTATTCAAAACAAAATAAGTTATCGATTAATTTTAGGGAGGGAGCGAAGTTGAATAGTTGGGCATATCGTCTAAAACCTACACAGACACACGCTTGGGTACTACTACATAGCCCGAGATTAGCACTCTCCCACGAATGAAATGAGTGGGAAACTGTGATCACAAACACATGCCGCAGTCCGGCTTGTCAGTGTTCAAAATAGTAAGGATGATGACGACGACAATGATAATTATAACACAATTAAAGGAACATTATTAATTGTATTAATATTAATATAAATTTGTAAATATATATTAATATACGTCAACACGCTTCACCCAGTTACACAGCAGTCACTATACTTACATTGTTGTTGTTGATTTGTTTTTTCTGTTTGATGCGACATTGGATTGGAACATTGGTAGATAACGGTGTTTCACCGCGAGACTACCATTGACATGTCAAAGGAATACTGGTAACCTATACAGAGGAAGGAGAGGCGATGATTGATGGGCGCATAACATTGCAATCGAGGGGCTAACAATGCAGGGTGCGACCGAATAGGTTTCAAGCGCATCACAGAAAGTCGTAATTGTGCGATAAATACTATTTCGGGCGGTGACCGTTTGCCAGTTCCGCTGTGTATTATTTTACTTCTAATTACAGTTAGTTTTATCAATATGCGAGTCAATCCCTTACGTTTTTACACTGTCTCGGTAAGCTACATTTAACAATATAACATGCGTACATTAACCGATCTTAATTCTTCGTTTTTTTCTGTCCACAATGACAATAACTCCAAAAATAACTTGCCAGCGCGAAAGATTTCTGATGTCCAACCTACAGTGCTCGTTAACTAATTCTGCTTTGTGTCCTCTGGTTCTACTACCTTCTTTAAGTTTGAAGAACACATTCTTATCAACATCCCCATAACCGTTCACTATTTTAAACACTTCTATTTGGTCTCCTCTTAGTCTCCTGGTCTCTAGTGTTGTCAAGTCACATTGTAATAAGCGACTTTCATAACTAAGATCTCTCAAATCTGGAATAATTTTAGTTGCTCTTCGTTGTATTCTTTCTAGCTTGTCTATGTCCTTTTTACGATACGGCCTCCATGCTTGAATACAATATTCCAAATGTGGTATAACTATTGCTTTGTACAGGGGAACAATGAGCTGTTTCTCTTTATACATGATAGTTCTCCTAATTAGCCCTAGAATTTGATTTCCTTTCGAAGCAGCAATCCCACGTTGCTCTGAAACTTTCGTGTCAGCACTAAATATTACTCCTAAGTCCTTTTCTTGTGTGGTTCTACCTAGTACAGCACTACTACTGAACCATTTCTAATGTCGACTGGTACAAATCGTGTCCTTACAGCTTAGTGGACGGAACACATTGATGTGTTTTTTTGAAGAGAACAGCATTCATTACAAAAATGTATCTGCTTCAATTAATTTGGAAAAACAAACGTGAATTATAAGTTTCCATAATGATTCAAACCCTCCACGAACAAGTTGTGTCATTGCGCAGACGCAACTGATTCAATGTGTTTGGCTTTCCTGCAAGCAATTATGCAATCGTCTTCTTTCAGTTCTATGCATTTTAATTATTTGACATCGCGTGCAGCCGATCACAGCTGTATATGTAAATGAATTAACTTGTCGTTTGCACGATTTAAGTATGTGTTTGTATTCTTGGTCTAGTTATTTCATCATTAACTGTTCGCGAAACGACTTATGTATCGAAACTTCAGTTTGATGTGTTTGTACAATGAATCGCGTTCGACTACTGGTGTTAGTTGTCTGTGCCTTAGTCTGATGTTAGATTGGACCGGTACACGAAGAGACGAGTATGCATCATCCAAGGATGTGGATGACAAACAGAAGATGTCACACATGTTCAAATAAATAAAATACAATGATGACTTCTTCAATAAAGTATCCCCATTCTACCATGTTTTACGAACATTGTGAAGAATCCTATCGATATTACACGGATCTAACCAAAACGAAATATAACCGAGGACAGAAAAAGCTAATAATAAACTCGGTCGTCCGTTCGTTTATTCAGTCAATCGGCCACTAAGACCGCAGGACACTGAGGGACTAGAGCATTTGATATCAACACTTCGTGTGAAAAGAGAACACCAAAAGCAAAGTGAATTTGTAAAACGTTTTAGTTAGGTTAAAACCGGACAATTTAAAGCAAAACAATGTCATGTTATTTTATGTATTCGTATGAGAATGAAATCAATATTCGGCAAGCAGCATAATTACTGTTATGGCATCTAAGTGCAATGTTATCATCTATAAAAGCGGTCGTAAATGACG
Organism: Lamellibrachia satsuma; assembly: GCA_033239005.1. NCBI lineage: Eukaryota > Metazoa > Annelida > Polychaeta > Sabellida > Siboglinidae > Lamellibrachia > Lamellibrachia satsuma. The sequence continues at coordinate 1,855,666 of BSQZ01000086.1, read as the reverse complement.
ATTCTCTAGCGCAACTACGACCGAACCGCAAGCGTCCATTGCAGCAGACGTTGAAACGACTATTGTAGGCCGTAGTACCGCGACAGACGTTATTGTTCCCTTTGAATTGAAGTTTTCCGGCGCAGCAGATGTCGAAATGATTGTTGTAGAGCGTAGTACCGCAACAGGCGTTGTTGTTCCCCTTGAATTGAAGTCTTCCGCGCAGCAGATGTCGAAATGACTGTTGTAGGCCCTGGTACCGCAACAGGCGTTGTTGTTCCCCTTGAATTGAAGTCTTCCGCGCAGCAGATGTCGAAATGACTGTTGTAGGCCCTGGTACCGCAACAGGCGTTGTTGTTCCCCTTGAATTGAAGTCTTCCGCGCAGCAGATGTAGAAATGACTTTTATATGTCCTGGTACTACAACATGCATTGTTATTGCCCTTGAATTTAAGTTTTCCTGCGCAGCAGATGTCGAAATGACTATTGTAGGCCCTTGTACCGCAACAGGCGTTGTTACTGCCCTTGAAATGAAGTCTTCCGGCGCAGCAGATGTTGAAATTTGGATTGTAATTGCCACAACCTGCAACACACACCAATGACAAATGTAGTACGTAAACAAACATACTCAGATTGTCTCATATCAGTTGCAAGCATCCTCGCAAGCCACGGACTGCTGAGTACACCAGAACCTCCGACAGAAACACATGTTGAAACATGGAAGAAGAAGAAATGTTTTTTATTTGACCCATAATACATTTCACATAATACATATATATCCATGTTAAATTATAATTTTAAATAATACAGGTGTATACGGTTGTAAGTAAACATGGTATATATTAAGGTAAACAAACAAATAGGGTCAGGAGACTCCTCTAAGATTTTGATAGTCGCTGTCGAGGAGCCACCCTGCAAAATAAAATTAAACTAAATTAGTCGGTCAAACATATATAAATCTTCCGAGAAGAGAAATATTAAATAATAATAATATCAATTCTATTAAGTTCATGTGTAAAAACTCCATCCTCAACTGATTCGTCCTATCTCAAATCTGGTTATGTCCAAACATGTACTCTTTGAATAGTTTATGTAACATCTGCAGTCGATTTAAAACAAATGCCTCTTTATGTTCAATCATATAAAGAATTGACTTTAGTCGTTATTTGTGGTAAGGCTCAAAATAGTGGATATACAAAATGGTAGACACTCTGCGGGTCAATGCCAGTGATGAGCTTCCATTGATTTCCATTTATGATTTCCATTGTGATTTCCATCCTCACGCCAAGCACATGACAAAGTTACGAAATTTCACTACGGGTGAAATTCGTGAGTTTTCAGCGTTTCCGTTTGTTCACTTCAATTAATATTTCACCAAACATTAAGTAATGTTATTGTTTTCTTGATGACTTCACACAAACAAACTACGTACAAACGTTATACAAACGAGCTGGCATGTTGCTTTGGATATTATGTAGGTTTGATTTTTGCGCAAACAAATTCAATGAGACTAGCAACAAAATCGATTTTTCGAGGGATTTTTAATCATTTACATCGGAAAGTTAGCTTTATTTTGGTTGTTGAGCCGTCGTCGCTGGTCGGACGGGTAATTATTGGCATTTCCTTGAAACACTATTTGGAGTTGGGCGCGCGCGCGTAGTTCCCAGACAGCAAGAGAGATGACGTACAAATGACACATGGCATGGGAAACAAACGGAAACTTCCACGTTTCAACAGGTTTATCTGCCTGGGGTATTGTAGTACTTTATCCGCCCCTGACTCACGAATATGGCTGCAAGTAGATCGTTTCTATATAAAATATATGTTCATATTGACACATTTTAGACGCAACTGAAATTATATTGATGACGACACAGCTAACTTGAATATGCAAGTGTTCCATATTATGCCAAGTTGTTGTGTCTGTTGCAGGAAACCTACAAGATATGATCAACAATGACACGGACAACATACTCACATTTCAACGTTTTTATGTAGATTTTTTGTGTGAAGTCATAAACCAAATAATAACATTATTTAATGTTTGGTCAAACATTAATTCAAGTGAAAATACGGAAACGCTGAAAACTCACGAATTTCAACTGAAGAACCAGGGAAAATACCAGCTATACCAAGAGTTGAGACTACTACAATGATGGAAGAGTTAACAGTAACTGACAGCAAAATATTATTGGCATTGAAAAGCCTAAATATAAACAAATCCCCTGGTCCAGATGAGATAGGAGCCAGGCTACTGGTGGAACTTTTGAAATCAATCTCGCACCCATTATGTATAATATTTGAAACATCGATAAAAACAGCTAGTATCCCGAACGATTGGAAATAATAGAACATTTCAGCTATTTATAAAAGAAGAAACAAGTCATAAGAAGTATTATATGTAAATGCTTGGAAAGAATAATTAGAAACCATATTATTGAATATAAGAATGGAAAGTTGTCTATTTAGCCAAAAAAATATGGTGTTATATCAGGGCGCTCTATAGTCATCCAACTTATAAACGTTTTAGATAACTGGACCTTGGGACTCGACAATGGAAATTACACAGATGTCATTTATATGGACTTTCAAAAAGCTTTTAACACGGTAACTATAACAGTTTAATAAATAAATTGGATAGCTACAACATTAGGAATGAATTAATAAATTGGATCGAAGCATTTCTCACAGATAGAAAACAAAAGGTGGCTGTAAATGTTAAAGAATCGAAATAGCACAATGTAATTTTTGGGATACCCCAGGTTTCGGTTATAAGAGCGCTACGTTTTGTACTATACATAAACGACCTACCAGAATTAACCAAGTCTGATAAATTTCTATTTGCAGAAGACATCAAGATATTTGATACGGTAACTCATCCTAAATTAGTATACAAAATACCTAAGTATGGAATTTGCAATAACATTTCACAATGGTTCACCAGTTTCTTCAGCAACCGCAAACAACGGGTTAAAATAGGTAAAATATTTTCTGGTTATTTTGATGTCTAGTACGGTGTCCCACAAGGCTCGTGCACCGGTCCACTACTATTTATATTGTATGTAAGCGATTTACCTGAGGTAACACTAGTAAGTGCTTGTTTGCGGACGATACTAAAATATACATTGTGTTCTCGGATGTTTTTGAACGGCTTGACATGCAATAGTGTCTTCATGAATTCGTGGTTTGGGCAGACCGGTGGCAGCTTCAAGTAGCTGAACATAAATTCTGTGAACTGATGATTGAAATATTACCCCGACTACTATGAAAAGTGTGCAACTTCTTAGCGTTAATGAATACCGAGATCTTGGTGTGACAATGGATGATAAGTGTTCAATTAAACAGCAAATTTGGGCTATTTGTCGCAAAGCATACAGCACAATCAGTATTATGTTTCGCTGTTTTCATACTGCTAAAATTGATGCTCTCATTAAGACATATAAATCATTTGTCCGCCCAGTGTTGGAATACTGTTCGAAAGTATGGAACCCATGCATATCAGCTAGATATTACTTGGGCATGATTGATCAGTGAGAGAATGTGCAACGGCTCTTTACGCTCTTTATATATATATATATATATATATATATATATATATATATATATATATATATATATATATATATATATATATATATATATATATATATATATATATATATATATATATATATATATATATATATATATATATATATATATATATATATATATATATATATATATATATATATGTATGTATGTGTGTGTGTGTGTGTACATATGCACGTGTTGTACCCATGGGACATATTTTCTTAACATTGTTGGTCCTAAATAAACAATACATCAAACTATGATGGATGCCACAACCGAACTTGAGCGGGTCATCAGGGGTTGAAGGTCAGGACCCTCGCCCCTGTGTTGTTGATGTTGCGCTGGGACATGTTGAGTCTGAGGGTCAGGAGCCCCAATCTTCAGGCATCCTTTCGCATTCCGATCTGTTAATCAATAATCAGCCAGACAATCACATTTTAAACAATTAAACATTACTAGCATCAATCAGTGGTGCTCTGCTTTCAATATTAATATGGCGTTCTATTTGAATAAATTCTCCACCCTAGCAGAGCCTATACTTAAAATACTAAATAGTGTAATTAAAAAAAAAAACTAAGGGAACAACATACCCTGGTGAATTTAGTAACAATGGAGTCACAATTGCTGCCAAAAAAATATTAAAAATAATTTCAATAATGTTTTTTGTAAATGTAAGGCCATCTCTGGCAAATAATGTTCCTAGAAACAGTGATGTCTTCACAAGATTCTTATCCGATAAGGTTGAGGATACATTGTTTCTAAAGCCTGTAACTGAAGAAGAAATTATAAACCTGGTGAATAACACAAAAAGCAAAAAATCAAAAGATCACGATGATATAGATATGTGCCTAGTTAAGAAAATAATACCTCACCTAGTAACACCCCTAGAACATATTTTTAACACCTCGTTACAGAAGGGGGTTTTCCCGGAAGGTATGAAATTGGCTCGGGTTATACCTTTATTTAAAAATGATGATATAAATTATTTTACTAATTACAGGCCCATATCTGTACTATCACAGTTTTTAAAAAATATAGAAAAGACCTTTCACAACAGGATGATGTCATTTATAGATGACAAACAAATGTTATGTAAAAGCCAATATGGGTTTAGGAAAAATATGTCCACATCACTGGCAATATTGGAGCTTGTTGAAGAAATTATTACTTCTATTGATGATTGTAAATCTACTGTGGGTGTCTTCATTGATCTGAAAAAGGCTTTTGATACAGTTGACCACAACATTCTCGTAAAAACCTTGAGCATTATGGAATAAGAGGGATAGCAAATATGTGGATCTGCAGCTATCTTATGAACAGAAGTCAATATGTTTGTATTAATGACACTAATTCTGACTGCATGCATGTCACTTGTGGAGTACCACAAGGATCTATACTGGGTCAAGCTTTGTTTATCATATATATTAACGATATGTGTAATGTGTCATCTTTAATTAAATTGATTGTATTTGCGGATGATACTAATTTCTTTTACTCAGGAAAGGATTTGACAGAAGTGTGTAAAACAGTATCAAAAGAATTGGGCAAATTATGCAGATGGTTTCAAGTTAATAAGCTGTCTTTAAATATTGCCAAAACCAATTTTATTGTATTCGATAACAAAAAGTGTGAAAACAATCAATTGGTCAGTATAAATGGTATGTACATTAATAGAGTGTACGTTACACAATTTCTTGGTGTACACATTGACTGCCACTTGAACTGGAGTGAACATATCAACCGCATAAAAATAAAATTTCGAAGAATGTATCTGTAATGTATAGGGTTAAATACTTATTGACTAGTTCTGTATTGTACTCTTTATACTGTTCTCTCATATTGCCATACTTAAATTATTGTTGTGAAATTTGGGGCAACACCTATAAGAGTCGAATACGACCTTTGCATATTATTCAGAAAAGAGCTGTTCGTATATGTCTAAAGGCAGACTATACGTCTCATACAAGACCGATGTTTTATAAGCTGAAAACTTTAGTTGTACAGGACATGGTGGATTTCAATAGCATGGTGTTATGTACTAGGTATATAATAATCTACTACCAGCTAATATTATGTTGTACTTCCAGAAAGTTAATGCTAGTCATTATCACAACATCCATATGAAAAATTGCAATTTCAAAATAAGATTTAGTAGGACTACTAAAAAAGCTGAATGTATTAGTGTAAAAGGACCAAAGATGTGGAATGACCTGCCTGCTGATATTAAGTTGTGCAATTCGATTTATAAATGTACAAAGCCTTACTCTTGCATAGATATGAAACATGAATTAATTGTATTAGTGTCATGGTTATGTGTTATATATTTATATTATTTTATTTTCGTATCAAATACCATACCTTTTTCGGTAGTTAAGACTTAGCTTAATTAAGTAATTTATCTTATATGTATGGAACCAATGCAATTGTTACTTTTGGGAATGCAATTTATAAGTTTAAAACTTCTTGCATTTCCCTTCAACATTTTCTGATTGTCGTTCTTTAATTATATTTTCATTGCACCATTTTAGTGGTAGTTAGGCTTACAACTATGCATGTTTACAATTTATTAAAAATGTACATTGATTATGTTGAATAAATTCAATTCAACGTAAATGTCCGAATTCAGAGGCAAACTAGTCCCACTCCATGGGACACGTTCAATACTGAACAACACGTAGTAGCCATGTCCAAACCATATAATCACTCAACCACGTTCAGTCCCATCCAAAGGGTTCCACGGGGATTTTGTTTTACTTACCATGCTGGACGTTTTTGTTCACGTTGTCAACACAGCCACATGACCTGGGTGTGGGGGTCTGCACCCCAGTTACACAACACAGCCACATGTCCTAGGTGTGGGGGTCTGCACCCCAGTTACACAACACAGCCACATGTCCTGGGTGTGGGGGTCTGCACCCAAGTTACACAACACAGCCACATGTCCTGGGTGTGGGGGTCTGCACCCAAGTTACACAACACAGCCACATGTCCTGGGTGTGGGGGTCTGCACCCAAGTTACACAACACAGCCACATGTCCTGGGTGTGGGGGTCTGCACCCAAGTTACACAACACAGCCACATGTCCTGGGTGTGGGGGTCTGCACCGCAGTTACACAACACAGCCACATGTCCTGGGCGTGGGGGTCTGCACCCAAGTTACACAACACAGCCACATGTACTGGGTGTGGGGGTCTGCACCCAAGTTTCACAACACAGCCACATGTCCTGGGTGTGGGGTCTGCACCCAAGTTACACAACACAGCCACATGTCCTAGGTGTGGGGTCTGCACCCAAGTTACACAACACAGCCACATGTCCTAGGTGTGGGGGTCTGCACCCAAGTTACACAACACAGCCACATGTCCTGGGTGTGGGGGTCTGCACCCATGTTACAAAACACAGCCACATGTCCTAGGTGTGGGGGTCTGCACCCAAGTTACACAACACAATCACATGTCCTATGTGTGGGGGTCTGCACCCAAGTTACAAGTATAATGCTACTCGATTTCGCACATACACACCACATTCCCCCCAACAACAGCTGTTTGCCTTTCAGTCCCTACCATTTCGGCCTTATCGCCAGTTCAACAACCAATTTCCCGTTTCCAGTCCTCTCAAGGGAATTCCTTCTCTTTCAAACGATAAGGGCAAAACTCATGATCCTCCCTCGTAAACCGTGCCCAGTCATTCACTCACTCGTCTTCCACAAGGATGGGTTCCCCAACACCCATCAATATTAATGAACTTTAAGTTGCGCTTGGTTGTATTGATAAAGCAAAATGCCATTAGTTTTTTCATGGTTTCACATATGGTTTACACACTGGTTTTCAATGTGTCATAAGTAACTGTCGAATTTATAATATGTCCTCGGCACTGGTTCAGCCAAACGCTGTTCACGCCAAGATTAATTCGGAAGTTGCAGCTGGCCGAGTGAAAGGTCCATTCTCATCTGCACCCAAACCTTATCTTGTATTATCGCCAATAAGTGTTGATCTCCAAGAAACGTCCTGGTCAGTTCAGGCTTATACATCACTTATCGTTTCTGCCCACAACAACAATCAATAACGGCTTCCGTCGGGCGAGGTTATTTCATGTGCAAAGCTGACATTGAAAAGGCATTCAGGATTGTGCCCATTGCACCACAACAACACTGCCTTGTTGGTTTTAATGTTAATGGGCTCTATTATGTAGACACACGTCTGCCGATGGGCCTTAAATCTAGCTGCAAAATGTGTGCAACTTTCAGCTCAGCGCTTCAACTGGTTGCACGTCAACAGCTGCATATACCTCATATTCTACACATGCTTAATGATATTATGATATTACTGTTCTCCAAACATATATCGGAAAATATGAACACACTAGCAGAACTTCTGTCTCATAACTCACCTGGGCCACTTTTCATCCTTCCCTCTGGTTGCCCAGTGTCAAGTGAAATGTTCGCAACCACTATGAGCAAGTCTTTGTATTTCCTTGGCAGCAACGTATCTCTGTACAAAACGCATAGCTTCAGAATAGGTGCAGCATCACACGCATCTCTAAATGGGATGTCTGATTCACAAATTATATATACGTGTAGCTGGACATCCGATGCCTTCTTGTCATATAGTCGGCTGGTTTAATGTTGCTGTGCTGTGGCTACCACTATCTGCTTTGCAGATGGTTTGTGATCGATGGAACCCACGATTGGTTGAATTTTAGGTTTATATTATGAAATAGTATGGTTGGACTTAATTCAACCAGTAGTAGAATGTCTAGATGTTAGCATGCAACTGTTCGACTAGACACTAGGATTTGTCTTTATATGTTGATGACAGTCATCAAACAGCCAAGGTCAGTATTTCCATCACTTTTGTTTTGCTCTCTATGTCATGTCCACACGCTAGTTATATTCAGATGTAAATCCCGCGTCGAGAAACACAGTTTATGAGGCTTGGACGGGTTTAAGGCATTGTATTTATATTTATGATCTTAAATGTAATTATCTTATTATGTTGCTGATAGAGCTGACACCTAGCGTATGAGTAGACAACTAAGGTGACTCCTAGCGGATAGTAGAGAACTAACATTGGTATGCAGAAATCCCGCGTGATTGTATCGGTCCAATACCGGTCAGTGTATATCAGTCGCTACATTCGTCTTATGGACATTTAATGCTTGTTATTTTTCGCGAAACAAAACCCCTTCCTCCACCCCTTTTCCTTTTGTAATATAACTCTGTTATCATGTATTTAATTGAACTTGCAGTAGGAATGGATAATTATTTATATGGGTTCACAACGGACATGTGTACATATAAATAGATGCCTCTAATCAATGCTATCTCAAGTAGTTGACGATTGTAGAATATGAAATGTATGTGTTCTATTCACCTTTACGTGTTATTCATGAATATTTGTTTCTTAGTATATTACAGTACTGCTATTAGTAATTACTAAAATCTACATGTACATTGTACATAAAATTGTTTAAAATTGTATTCAAGCATATAGCCTGTAGCACCCACATTTGGTTGCATTTTAGGTTTATGTTCAGGATTAGTATGGTTAGACTTACTTAATTTAACCAGTAATATAATGTGTAGATGTTAATATGCAACGTTGGTACTAATCACTAAGATTGATTTTGATGACAGTCATTAAACAGCCAAGACCAGTATTTCCATCCATTCTGTGTTGTTCTATATGTAATGTACACATGCTACTTATATTCAGATGAAATTCCAGCTACACACACACACATATATACACATATATATATATATATATATTATATATTTATATATATATATATATATATATATATATATATATATATATATATATATATATATATATATATATATATATATATATATATATATATATACATGTTACTTGTGCACCCTAAATATATTTGTTTTGTGTCATTTAAACCTTACAAGCCCTCATCAACATCATTAAGTCATATTGCCTTGTACGCCATTACAAAAGTATGTTATTGTGGAAGTATTCTTACCATGAGCCAAACACTAGTTTCGAAAATAAACATTGTGCCTAAATATATATATATATATATATATATATATGTTTGTATATACGTCCTTACAAACGTATACATCGAGAAACGGAGAGTAAAAAGGAGACAGAGAAGTGACAAAATAGTGAGAAGATGTTATTTGCCACGACACTTTTATGGGTTTCTATACAACAGTTGTAAAGTTCAACAATAATTCTATACAAACACCTATGTGAAGAGGAGTTTGATTACAAATCATCAACGTCAGTGCCTGGCATCGCCCATACGTCTTCTTTGATGCAATGCATGTGTGCTACACACGTAAAACAAATAAAAATAAAAATAAAATACGTACTGCGTTTTGCACAGATGAATTCAGTAATTAGTATGATAGATAGTTGTAGCCAGCATAGTTCGGCGCATCGAGAGAGAGAGAGAGAGGGGGGGGGGTGGAACAGATGAAGGGGAGACGGGGAGGGAGACGGCGACGTGACAAGCGCTTGTACAAGCTATCGCACGCTCTGAGAGCAGAGATGATCGTATTCGCGCTATGCCACGTAGATGGGCGTAGGCAGTCCGGCAGGTACGACTAACGTGTGCGGCCATCGACATCGTGGGGCCGAGCTGTACGCCTAGGTCACGTATGTTGGTTGAAGTGCTGTCGTTAAATCCGCAGATGTCGATAGAAAGAGGAGGTAGCTGTGGAACACGGTTGTTCGGTGCTGAGAACAGTATCGCCTATGTCTTCGTCTCGTTTAAAAGTAGATTGCGCGATTCCAGCCATACATTCACGTCAATGACTCAACGGGATATCCACTCGGAGGAGGACGCAGAATCATTACACGCGCGGAAAGATAACATACAGCTGCGTATCACCTGCGTAGACGTGGTAACGAATTATGCGCTTCGAGAAGACAATGGAAAGACCTGAACAGTAGACAGAAAAGAGGAGACGGCCCAAAATACTGCCCTGTGGATATTAATAGTTGTTTTCTGTTTAATATATGTTTGTCTATGTTAGTTTCTTCCAGGGTCTAGAAGCAGTCCTTTTAACTTATGTGGTGCTGGAAATAGACACAAAGGAAGATGTTGACTTCCTTCTAAACCAATTTTCTGGTGATAACTATTTCCTCCGGGTCTCTTTCCGAAAGTCGAGTTTGTGCTGGAATAAACAAGTAAGCAAGTGACAAAGTTGCCTCAGTTCACTCAACTGTGTAAATGCGTATCTGATTGTAAACAGTGATGTATATATGAACGAACAGTCTTCGTGTAGTAACTGAAGCGATGTGGAAAACTTGCCAGAAAAGTTGCTGTGGCTTTGGAATGAACAGGTGCGCCGGGAGGGGGCAGTGGGGAGGGGAGTGGAGTGGGGGAGGTGACGTGTAGAGCGCTCTAAACAGTCCTACGGCCTGCATGCCGCGCTATATATTGACGTACATTTTCCAATATTCTAAGATGTGACTTTTCTCGCTGTTTTCACAATTGCACTTGATAGTTGTCGTTACGTGAATTTCACAAACTTTCTTGATAATGTCCATTGTTTAAAAACATGTTTTCCAAAACTATGTCAAACATTGAGGGTAGTTCGTTACGCTGAGCTATGCAAACAATCAGTAAACGTTCTTGATTATGTCCATTGTTTAATAACATATCTTCCAAAACTCTGTGAAAAATTGAGAGTACTCCATTATTCTGAGCTATGCAAATAGTCAGTGGTGACTCAGAAGAAATGCTTGTCATATGTGTGAGAAAAAACAAGAAACCGTACATAGTCGTGACGTGCCGTCGTGACGTGTCTTACTTGGATCGCCGAATGACATATCGCCTGTTTTTACGATTCGTCGACTGGTAGTGCCATGCACCATCAATCACTATATCATATAAGAGGACAGAAGGTGAGAATCACTCACAATTCACAGGTCTACTCAAGTGTTAAAGAATAGTGCACCGTCAAATTTGATAGATTTACTGCATCAAGATTTATGAGCCTTTGCGACTTTGGACAGCCTAAGTGGTACTGCAACGTATCATCACTCAATGTGCATGACGTAGAACATAAAGCTGTATTTCGTTTACAGTTCTATGTCATTAGAACGCATATGTAGTACATCAAATAAAAATTTAAGAAATGTAGTATCATACGACACAGAGTTGCTTTGCCAACGGTTAGTTTCATCTAGCGCAAAGTACACTTTACCATTGCCTATATTGCAAAATGTCGTTAAATCATATATAGCAGTGATGGTTTGTACTATAGGTCTATCAAAACAAATATGGCATTTATTAAAGTGCAACCTTAGTGTAGAATACCATTGATATGTTGGATGTAGAAATAGTCTGCTAGCCTTCCTGCCTCCAGCCAAGTAACATTGGCGTAGCCAGGTTTGCAAATGCAATGCCGCATTACTTCCACATAAGTTTTTGTTTTGGTAGTATTGATCATATTGTGCTGATACATGAATATACGTTTCCACTGCAACGGTGTTTCAGTAAGCCGTTGATAGTTCAATTAATTAATACACGGCGTCGAAAATTCTACGTTCATTCATTAGTAATAGTTGTGTCCTGATTAATATATGTTTGTCTGTGTTGGTTAATTTCTTTGTCTAGCAGCTCCCCATTGACACATTGAAGCGCTCGAATTGGATATCAAAGAGAATGTTGATTTCCTTCTAAAACTGGTGATAACTATTTCCTCGGTTGGAATGTTCTATTATTGCCAGCATTCCATGTGGGACACGGTGGCTAGGACATCAGACTCTCACTCGAGAAAACCCTGTTTCGAATCATCCTACTGCCGTTTCAAGACTTGGGCAATTTCGTTTACTCCACCGTTGCCTCAGTTAAATCGGCTGAATAAAAGAATACATGGCAAGAGACAGTAATGTATATGTGAATGAGCAATCATCGTAGTAACTGCGGCGAGGTTGAAAGCGTCCCGGCAGTTTGGTGTTGGAAGGAACAGGTATTCGAAATGTTTCTCAAACTTCACAAGCCTATTCAATTATTAAATAATAGTGCAGTGTCAACTTTGATAGATTTACTGTATTAATATGTGTGAGCACTTGCGACTTGCGACAGTTGCGTCACAAAAAACTGAAGAGTTCGACTGGTACTTCTACGAAGCATCACTCAATGTGCGTGACATGTCCCTTTAAAGTTCCCCGACGATTCATTTTATTTTACACCTGTTATGTATAGGGTTTTGTAAACGGTATTTTGTAAACGAATTTCTATAGAGTCAAATGGTTTTACTACGTCACCCCATTATGGTTCTTTTATAATGGTGTCGTCCATTCACCTATAACTATGATAAATCTTGCGTTTCTTCAGCCGTTTTTTTTTGGGGGGGGGAGTGGGCTTCTGTATCCCGTGACTATTCATGTTGCTCCCGCGGTATCACGATTACACACAGCTCTTTTCACAGCATTTAATTAAACAACTTTTTAATTGATACATTCTTGACGGTATATAACACAACTCACTGCCAGGGGTTGAATTGGACAGCGTCGCTCTGAACTGGTCTACATTCTATTGACGTAACATAACTTTTGTTTTAAAATATTACTTGTCAATTGCACTTGATAATTGTCATTACATGAATTCCATAACCGTTAGTGATTTTCCAAAACTATCTAGCAAAACATTATTGATGTCAAACACTGAGAGTGTTCCATTACGCATAACATCATGTTAGTATGACTTTATTTATGTTATATCTTTTCCGTTCACCTGATAATTCATACAGTATTGATTGCATGAAATTAACTATAACTTTACCTTCTCAACCAGAACTTGACGGGTTTCTTACTGCGACGATGAAGACGATCTGATTTGCCTCAGCAGTGAGGTGTGCTATATACCGTCAAGAAAGTATTAATGAAAAAGGTGTTTAATTAAATGCAGTGAAAAGAGCTGTGTGTAATCGTGACACCGTTGGAGCAGCATGAATAGTCACTTGATACAGAAGCCCACTCCCTCCCCCCACAAAAAAAAAACCGGCTGAAGCAACGCGAGATTTATCATAGTTATTGGTGAATGGGCGACATAATTATAATATACTACTGGAGACACGGTCGGAACGTTTAAAGCAAAAATTCATTCCAAATCACTATCATGTATTTATAAGAACAAATGCAAGCAACACTCGCTATGTAGTATACTGATTTGTGCGGTATGCACGCCTACTCTTTTGCTAAATAACTACTGTCGTAAAGTGCCTATCTAATGATATACCTGTCCGGCGATTATGTGTCCTCTGCAGCAGATGGCGATGTCCGTATGGTAAGGAAGGGACAACGATCTCTGGACAAAAGCCCATAGCGATAGCACATTTCATAACGATTATCGTAGGCCCTGGTAGTGCAGCAGGCGTTGGTACTGCCTTTCCAGTTAAGTACTCCATCGCAGCAGATGCGGACACTACTGTCGTAGGCTTCCGCAGCAGAGGGCGTTATGGACACTCACTTGAACTTTTCTAGAACAGCAAATGTCGACTCTTGGATTGCAATTGTCCCAATTATCTGTTGCAATACAAGACTTGACCAAATGAAATCGTTGCATAAATAGCTTATGAGTGCTAGTGTATGAAAGTATGAAAACATCGACGCAAACAATAATTATGCACATTAAATCTCCATCCTCAACTGATTTAGCCTATCGCAAATCCAGTTCGTTGATGTCCAGATATGTAGCCTAAGTAACATCCACAGTCGATCTAATCAAATAATTAGTCGTTAGATCTAGGAAAACTCAAAAATGTGGATATCCAAAATGGTAAACAGTGTGCGGGTCAAAGCCGATCATGTGCGTGACCTCCATCCTCTCGCCGATCACTTGACAAAGTTACGAAATTTCCCTATGGTGAATTTTTTTTAGTTTTCAACGTTTCCATTTTCACTTCAATTAATGCTCAAACGAGCTAGCTTGTTGCAGTGGATAGTAGTTAGGTTTGACTGTTCGCAAGATGAATTTGAAATGACACTAACAAAAGATCGAACTGAGGAGGGACCTTTAACATAAACTGTATTTGAACATGCTTTGTTTTGAATTAGTTGGGGTGTGGTAGTTTGGCGGTTGAGCACCGGACTAGAGAGGATCGGGGTTCGAGTCCTTCTGCTGCCGTTTCGAAACTTATACTTATATTACTTATAAGTAATTTCGTGGACCCCACCTTGCCTCAGAACAGGTGTGCTTGGGGTGTGCGTAACCAGCTCTAAGCAATGAATGTTGGAGGATCGCGGTATAAATTGAACACTTTTGATAATACCGCGTCATAAAGTAGATTCTCGTCAGAATCATGTCGCAACCACTAACCTATTTATTTCAACTTGCTACATTAATGTGATTAACGAACGAAAATATTATATACTAGTTGATTAGTGGGGTAGGATCATCATAATATTGCTTCCCCTACAAAGCGGAGCTGTACTTATAAACAGCGGGACATTATAACCACATGTTGTCTTTTCATTGATCTGTCGAAATGCATTGATACTGGACACGCACCGCCCCACGGTCTAGCTCTGGTCCAATTACTATTGCATTGACCACCGTTCAATGGGGCGAGGATCGCCACACCCGAAAAAAACATGTGTAGACGACTCAGCATGATTACGTAATTCAACTGTGTAACTAGAAATGGACAATAATAATAGCTAAAATAAACAACCAAAACATGATCTCTACAATGAGACGTTATCTCGCAATCCGTGTTATGATAATAGCTAAAATAAACAATCTCTACAATGAGACGTTATCTAGCAATCCGTGTTTTAAACACGATTCGCATAGACATTGAATGTCCGGCCGACCAATGATGATGAAGGTGATGGTTATGACGATAACTATGACGATAATCTAACAGTTCATATCACTTCATTATTTAACCATGGTGGATACCTGAACCGCCGCTAGAGCCTCCAGGTCGTCACCGTCTCCTGCAAGCCTCGCCTCCTTCGAAGAAAACAGTGGCGACAACGAGGCTGAGAGGCAGGACATATGTCAGGTACTGCCACCTGCAATAATCGATTCTGTCACACACTCACGCTCACACGCACGTCAATGTAAAGCTCCTGAACAGCTCGACATATGGCGTTGTTGTGAGTTCATCCGTGACTACATAAAGGACGTGTCGACCTCACGCCCCAACAGCACGGTGAAAGGTTTAATGGATAGCTTTGATGCGTTTGGCTGTTTGATTGTCACACCTAGTGAAAGAGCTCTCTCACGAGGCACCTTGGCATGTATAAGGGGGACTAGTTTACATTCAAACTTAAGTAAAAGCGATGGATTTGAGGTAATGACAGTAGATGTAGTATTTACGTCTCTGGACTTTGAGCCAGAAGTGACCGTTTTAAATATTGGATGAATGTCGTTCATAATCGTCGCCAGTGTGACACCTGACGTTTCGCAATGACAATATGCACTTTTAAAATACATAAAACCTGGGTTTTGTCAGCCGGTCGATCGGTTACTCGATTATAAGGTATTATGCCAGCCAGTAAACCCACAAGCCATTTAGATTCTAATGGATTGATGCCAACAATTCGTGTGAAGAGAGAACACCAAAAACAAGCTATATTTGTAAAGACGTTTCATAACTAGATATTGATTATAAGAAACAACTACACGAAAAAGGCTGTTTTTCTATGGAAGAGGTTGGAACAAAATAGTATGCATGTTACTACGATATATTCGTAATCGCATGCAAGCAATATTCGGTACGCAGAACAATTTTGTTATGGTCTCTGGGCTCAATCTTGCCGTACAGAACCATTGTTATAATTGGCAGTGGTTAGTTGCAACTATGTCCATGAAGCACGCGAGTGCCTTAATTGCAGCAGACGTCGACACGGCTATTGAAAGCAATGGTGCCGCAACAGGCGTTGTTACTGCCCCTTAAATGAAGCATTCTACTGCAGCAGATGCCGATACCATCATTGTACGGCGTAGCACCACAGCAGGCGTTGGTGTTGTGTCTGAAGTGAATTCTCCCGTCGTAGCAGAAGTCTAAGTTATTGTTATAGGGCCACATACCGCAGCAGTCGTTGTTATGTACCCTGTATTGCACATTTCCAGCGCAGCATATTTGGTATGTTGGATCTTAATCGCCACAGCCTACAACACAAGCCATGACTAAATGAATGCATAACGCATAAAATACCAAGTTTATATGAGATCGCCATATTATATCCAAATCATAAATTATTACGGCCACCGTTCACAGGCTAATGTAATTACAATTACATTGTATTTATTAAGACACAACACAACATACGGACATACAAGTGTCCTATGTCATGCAATGCTTGCGGGAAAACCAAAACATCGCCCAAAATTACGCGAAAAGAAATGCACACGTCAATATGTTACAAAGGATTTGATCAGGATTCGATCTCATCACGTCTTGTATTTAAAAACGGTGCATCTAAGTTTCTATTCTCCACACAGCCCATTCTCGTGCTAAAGGGGAGTTTATGATGCGCATGAACGTGAACAATTATATTAAAACAAAACGGTGGAAATAATATGCGTGGTTAAAAAAGACCCACCCACCCCGTACAGTCGGATGAGGTTGGCTGAGGGAGCCCTGACTATTACAATTCACTACTAAATAACATTCCTAAAAGAGACTTGACTAAACTTCTACGAGTAAAACTTGTCTGGCACGTGTGGTTCTCAGGGCGCCTCAGTTTTCACCATCACTACCACTACTTCAACAGTTATGCTGACTTCCTGTTTCTTATCGAATTAATTTTAAGCTGTCCACTGTTATATATCGTGCTCAATCTTTCAAATTTCCCTAGGCAGCTCAGATCATAAATTTCACAACTTATTTTGCCTAAAACAAAACTTGGGTAAACGTGCTTTCTCTGTCACTGTGCCCAGGGTCTGGAATGAACTCTCCATCACTTTGAAAACATCTTAAACTATAGTCATATTCCGAAAAAAACTCAAGACATATTTATTCAAATTGCATTTCCACCATAAATCTTCGATTGCCCTTCGTTCTGATAATGACTTTTACGCGTCCCTGTTAATGACTATGCTTCATGATTCTGTTTTGTTGCGCCTCTGAGCTCAGGTTACTGAGGATGTAGGCGTTATAAAAGTTGATTATTATTACTAGATTATTATTACTGTGCCCACAGCCAGCTGAACAGGATGATTGGAAGGAAGTCCTACTATTTCAGTGTTGAGTACATTCCTGGCTCATGTGACCTTGGGATAGAAAGAATAAGTATAGTAAGCTATGAACAGTGCGTCCTTATATTGAATGTTTTTAACAGTAGCATATTGTATATATGCTTTTGAAACTCAACATTTCAGACGACAGCCAGCGTGTTTACATGGGCGATAATTGAAAATATGATTGTATTGTGATAATGTTAAAGTTTATATCACTGCAACATTTCTTCGAGATGATCACCTATTTATCCACGGGCACCTCCGCTGGAACGACCTTTAGAGCTACGGCGACGTCCCCACCACCAAACATTGCTTTCATCAATGAAGAGAGTGGCGACGCCGAGGCTAATCAGCAGTACGTACGTCAGCTTGCACCACCTAGTAAATCAATATAAATAATGACGGCACCTCGGATAAAGTTTACACAATAGGAAGGATTGTTAAGTCATGACATGTTATCTGAGCGATTGGACATTGGGAATATTCGCTTAAGAAGACTCCAGTCGCTGTACACACGCACGCACGCACGCACGCACGCACGCACGCACGCACGCACGCACGCACTCACACACGCACGCACGTACGCAGAAACACACACACACACACACACACACACACACACACACACACACACACACACACACACACACACACACACATATTGATACACGCATGCATGCGCGCCAGTGCGTTCGTGCATGCGTGTGGGTAACTGCATTGTGTGTGTGTGAGTGTGTGTGTGTGTGTATGTGTGTGTATATATATATATATATATATATATATATATATATATATATATATATATATATATATATATATATATATATATATATATATATATATATATATTGTCCTATCAATAAATCTACTCAGTTTTTTCATTTCGACGTAATTATAAATTAAATAATATCGATATAAATTAGTAAATATATGTAAATATAAATAAACACGCTTTATCCCGTTACCCAGCAGTCACTCAACTTATATTGTTGGTGTTGATTTTGTCTGACGAGAATGGACGATGCCGTTGCTTCACTGCGAGACTATCACTGAAAATTTATTGGAATACTGGCAACCTGAATATATATGTAGTCTTGCCACGGAAGGAGCGGCGATGATTCATGGGTGTGTTACATTTCAATCAAGCGGCGAATAATACTGGTTGCGACCGAATTGGCCTGTGTTAATGCACTTTATAGATAGTTGCAATTGTACGAAAAATACTGTTTGTAAGAGTCGCTGTGCATTACTTTACTTTCACAGCTGGTTTATCATTACGTGAATCAACTTATGTTGTGGAACTCTCTTAGTGACCTCCATTAAACAATATAAAATGCATACTTTAACCAATATTAATTATTCCCTTTTCGGCTATTCACTGCTACTCTAAATATAACTTGCACGCACAAAATACGCTATTGGTCACTGGACCACGGGAACACATCGACAGTTGGCCACGCCCACGTCCTTTGTGAGCTGCACCTTTATGAAACAGGATTGGGCGGAATGACTCGGGTCATCGTGACCTATAGTGAGTTGTTCAATGTCAGCGAGTTGCGGCACGAACTATATTAGATGCAATCTCGAGAATGTTCAAGTGTAATAAATATAAAATGTTAAATTACCTTTGTGTATAACATGTGCCATTCATTACTTTGTATATTATTATAGCAACTACGACTTTCCTACATCCCTCTAAAATAGACAGAGGCAACATATTTTAAACTCTATGATTGCAAAGCATGATCTGCCCTTATTTGAGGTATTGTTGTTGCATTTAAATCAATTTACATAAGATATGTTTGAAAAGGCTTGGTTTGCGAGTAACTCTGCCGACGACGTAGACACCCACGACATTTCCTACCTGAATGATTTCTTGACAAGTAGGGACACGCTATTTAACGGCGACACCTCTTTGGTTGAATGTCTGCTGACGCTATATATTAACAACATACACATGTTTATGATACATTTTAGTTTGTGTTCAACGGCAATCGCAAAGGAAACGGTGGACTGTGTATACTGCTTCATGTATTGGGAATTGTCTACCTCATATATATTGATGTACGACTACAGTATGCAATCAGTAATCAACATGCCCTTGCATGCTTGAAACCCGGTTGTTAGTTTGTATGGGCAACAGGCACTCGGAAAACATTACACTTTGCTAAATGTCAACAAGGGCACCGATAGTCAGCAGAAATTAACTAATACTGGTTATTCAACCGTAGATGGACGCATTATTGCAACGGACGGACTGATGTGATTTAAGAGTCTTACATAATAAAAAATGTACGTTCTTGTATAACGTGGTATCCAGTCATTTGGACTGCTCAATACGCTTTACACTCCCCTCCTTGAAGACCTGTTTATTCAAACACAATCTTGTTTATCTGGGAAGCATTCAGCCACGCATCAATCAATGCACGAAGACAATTCGATCACATATCCACCTCTGTCTATAGCCAGGTACTCATTTATACGGTTGAGTTAACTGTGGCCACGTGGGGTGAACGAAATTGCGAAACGACAGTAACAGGATTCGAACCCGGTTCTCTCGATTGAGATTCCGGCGTTCTAACAACTACGTTACCACGCCCCATGCACGACTTCTCTAATCATTAATTGCACGACCAGGCAGGCACTACTACAGAACCATTTCTTATGTTGTTGACTGGTACAAATCGTGTCCTTACAGCTTAGTGGACGGAACACATTGACGTGTTCTTTTGAGGAGAACAGCATTCATTACAAAAACATATGTGCTTCAATTAATTTGGAAAAACAAGCTTGAATTATAAGTTTTCATAGTGATTCAAATCCGCCACGAACATGATGTGTTATTGCGCAGGCGCAACTGATTCAATGTGTTTGGCTTTCCAGCAAGCAATTATGCAATCGTTTTCTTTCAGTTCTATGCGTTTTAATTATTTGACATCGCGTGCAGCCGATCACAGCTGTATATGTAACTGAATGAACTTGTCGTTTGCACGAGTTAAATATGTGTTTTGAGAATAAGCTCTTCGTCTAGTTATTTCAGCATTAACTGTTCGCGAAACGACTTATGTATCGAAACTTCAGTTTGATGTGTTTGTACAATGAATCGTGTTCGACTACTGGTGTTATTTGTCTGTGCCTTAGTATGAAGCTAGGTTAGAAAGGCTCACGAAGTGACGGGTACCCTTCAACCAAGGATGGGTTTCACAAACAGAACATGTCATACCTGTTCAAATACTTAAAATGTTATGCTGACTTCGTCAATAAACTATCCTCAATCTACCATGTTTATAACAAACATTGTGATGAATCCTACCTACATTACACGGAACTAACCAAAATGAAAAATAACCGAAAAGAGAAAATGCTAAGAACAAAATGTTGTCACTCTTTCACTTGGTTACTCGGTCACTCGGTCATCCGTTCGTTCATGCAGTCAACCGGCCACTGAGACCGCGGGACACTGAGAGTCTAAGGCACTGATATCAGCACATCGTGTGAAAAGAGAACATCAAAAGCAAAATGTATTTGTAAGACGTTTTCATTGGGTTACAACCGGACAAGTTAAACAAAACAATGTCCATGCTCTTATTTTTAGTCGTAAGATAATTAAATCGATATTCGATAAGCAGCATAATTATTGTTATGGCATCTCATCTAAGCGCACTTTTGACCTATATAACAGCAGTCGTAAATGACGGTTCTCTAGCGGCAACTACGACTGAACCGTAAGCGTCCATTGCAGCAGACGTAGAAATGACTGTTGTAGGCCGTAGTACCGCAACAGGCGTTGTTGTTCCCCTTGAATTGAAGTCTTCTGGCGCAGCAGATGTCGAAATGACTGTTGTAGGCCTTGGTACCGCAACAGGCTTTGTTATTGCCCTTGAATTGAAGTTTTCCGGCGCAGCAGATGTCGAAATGACTATTGTAGGCCCTGGTACCGCAACACGCGTTGTTATTGCCCTTGAATTGAAGTCTTCCGGCGCAGCAGATGTTGAAATTTGGATTGTAATTGCCACAACCTGCAACACACACCAATGACAAATGTAGTACGTAAACAAACATACTGAGATTGTGTCATATCATTTGCAAGCATCCTCGCAAGCCAGGGGCTGCTGAGTACACCAGAACCTCCGACAGAAACACATGTTGTTTTTTTTAAATCCCTATTTATGGTCAGTCATATAAAGAATTGACTTTAGGCGTTATGTGTGGTAAGGCTAAAAATAGTGGATATACAACATGGTAGACACTCCGCGGGTCAATGCCAATGATGAGCGTGACTTCCATTGTGATTTCCATCCTCCAGCCGAGCACATGACAAATATACGAAATTTCACTAAGGGTGAAATTCGTGAGTTTTCAGCGTTTCCGTTTTTTCACTTGAATTAATGTTTGACCAAACATTAAGTAATGTTATTGTTTGGTTGATGACTTCAGACAAACAAACTACGTACAAATGTTGTACAAACGAGCTGGCATGTTGCAGTGGATACTATGTAGGTTTGATTTTTCGCAAACAAATTCAATTATACTATAAAAAAAATCGATTTCTCGAGGGATTTTTAAACATTTACATCGGACATTTAGCTTTGTTTTTGTTGTGGACCCGTCGTCGCTGGTCGGACGGGTAATTATTGGCATTTCTTGAAACGCTCTTTGGAGTTGGGCGGGCGCGCGCGTGCGCGTAGTTCCCAGAAAGCAAGAGGGATGACGTACAAATGACACATGGCAAGGGAAACAAACGGACACTTCCACTTTCAACAGGTTTATCTGCCAGGGGAATCGTAGTACTTCTACCGCCCCTGGCTCCAAATGATGGCTGCAAGTAGATCGTTTCTATATAAAATATATACATTCATATTGACACATTTTAGACGCAATTGAAATTATATTGATGACCACATGGTTAACTTGGATATGCAAGTGTTCCATTTTATACCATGCTGTTGTGTTTGTTGCAGGAAACCTACATCATTATGGTCAACAGTGACACGAACAACACATACAAATTTCATGTAGTTTGTTTGTGTGAAGTCATCAACCAAACAATAGCATTACTTAATGTTTGGTGAAACATTAATTCTAGTGAAAAAACGGAAACGCTGAACGCTCACGAATTTCAACTGAAGAACCAGGGGAAATACCAGCTATACCAAGAGTTGAGACTAATACAGTGATGGAAGAGTTAACAATAACTGAAAGCAAAATATTATTGGCATTGAAAAGCCTAAACATAAACAAATCCCCTGGTCCATATGAGATAAGAACCAGACTATTTATTAAAAGGAAACAAGTCATTAGCAAGCAACTACCGTCAAGTAGGCATTACAACGATTCTATGTAAATGCATGAAAAGGATCATTAGAAAACCTATTATTGAATATTTGAAGGATAATTGTCTATTTAGCCAAAAACAACATGGTTTTTTATCAGGGCGCTCTATAATCCTCCAACTTATAAACGTTTTAGATAACTGGACCTTGGGACTCGACAATGAAAATTACACAGCTGTCATTTACATAGACTTCCAAAAAGCTTTTGACACGGTACCACATAAGAGGTTAATAAATAAATTGGATAGCTACAACATTAGGAATGAATTAATAAATTGGATCGAAGCATTTCTCATAGATAGAAAACAAAAGGTGGCTGTAAATGGTAAAGAATCGAAATGGCACAATGTAACTTCTGGGATACCCTAGGGTTTGGTTATAGGACCGTTACTTTTTTGTACTATACATAAACGACCTACCAGAACTAACCAAGTCTGATACGTTTCTATTTGTAGATGATATCAAGATATTTAGAATTATTATTGATAAAAATGACCAGGGCATTTTACAACATGATCTAAATACATTAGAGCAGTGGAGCGACAAATGGTTACTAAAATGTCATCCAAGCAAATGTAAACATATGACTATTGGAAATAATAACATTGGAGAAATCAAATATTCTTAGAAACTTAACAACTCCATATATCCGCTCGACACAATTGAAAAACAAAACGACTTGGGGGTTGTTATACACACAAAACTATCTTTTGATGACCACATTAACCAAGCAGTAAACAAAGCAACAAAGATGACAAAAATAATTTACCGGACTTTCCAATTTCTTGACAAAGATGCGTTCTTGCCATTGTATAAAAAATGGTAAGAACGCATCTTGACTATGCCAGAGCAGTATGGCATCCTTGCAAAACAAAACATATTATTGCAAGAGAAAACGTCCAAAGAAAAGCAACAAATGAATTACAAGGGATGAGAAACTTAACTTATATAGAAAGATTAAAATTAATAAAATTTCCTCATTATCATATAGACGTCTACGAGGCGATATGATTAAAGTTTTTAAAAGTATACACAATCTATACGACATTGAATTTTCACCTAAACTCTTAAAATGGGAGGATGCATCCTTCAGGACAGGAAATAGAGGTTATACTCTAAAATTATTTATTCAAAGAGCAAAAACAAATATAAGAAACAATGTTTTTCCCATCAGAGTGACTGAACCTTGGAATTCCCTCCCGGAAACAGTAGTTCAAGCAAAATCTTTAAATACATTTAAAAACCGCCTGGATCAACTCTGGTCCAATAAGGAAATTCTGTATAATTTCGAAGCAACATTAAAAACAGGAACCGAAATTGTTAAACTATTAATAGACGGCGAAGAAGTTCTGATCATTGAGGAGTCACAAGAATCCTGCGATGAGAACCATATTTAAGGTATCTTAAGGTAATATGTTTTAGTTGATTTGGTCACAACTTGTATTGGATAACGGAGAGTCAAAAGCCCTCACTTGGCAACCGGCATTGTACATAGACATTGAATGACCAACAGCTGCAAGTGGTCTCTATGCTTTCGAAATGAAACTCCATTTTACGCAGTATTTCGAACAACGGCCGGTGTGGTTACACGGGCGATTATTGTGTACACTCGTTGTGTTGTGAAAATACCTCATATCACTGAGATGATTACCTGTTGATCCACCGCCGGAACCTCCGCTGGGGCGACGTCTAGAGCTACGGCGACGTCTGCGCCACCACCCAGCGTCGCTTTCATCAACGAAGAGAGTGGCGACGACAAGGCTTATAAGCAGTACGTATGTCAGCTTACACCACCTAGTAAGAAATTTGATAATAATAATAATAATAATCATAATGTTAACGTTAATAATACATTTCTTATATAGCGCCCCATCCAAATATTAGTTCTGGGGCACTCTACAATGGTGTACACATTATAAATAAAAACATACATATTAAAACCACTAATGTATAAAACTATGCAATTATTACTAGTAATACAGTAACAAATCTGGTCTATGCAAAATATAGTTAAAATTAATAAAAACAAAGCTATGCTATATATATCTAGATAATAATAATAAATTAACGAATCAAACTTATAAATTAATAAAATTATGAAATTATTTATAATAATTAATTAATTGTAATAATTAGTTAATAGTAATAAAGCAAAACACAATATATATATATATATATATATATATATATATATATATATATATATATATATATATATATATATATATATATATATATATATATATATATATATAATTAACTAATTAAGATCACAATGGTTAAACATTCTATATAATCATCAAGTAGTTTTTTAAAAGGTGCATCTTGATGATACATAATAACGATAACACCTCGGGTAATGTTAAATTAGCAAGGATTTTTGTGTCATTATATGTTATCTCAGGGAATGGACAAAGACTATATACGCAGCAGAATACTCACGTTACATTAACACAATTTACAAGATGGTCTAGACACAAGTCGTCAGATTGGTCTGATGTTATTAAATTTTCGGAAATACAAAACACATACAAACTGGACACGGGAACATGGAAGAAAAACATAAAATGGTAGATACTGTTCTCGGTACAAACATCAAAGTAAATTACTCAAATTATTGGGTTGGTTATGATAAATATAACACAAACATAGAACGAAGTAGTTATATATATATTATGTAGAAATATGTTATGGCAAAACATACACATTTTTTCAAACTTAAGTATTAAGGAAGGTAGCGTAGATAGAAAACACAAAGTAACGGTAACAAGATAACACTGTGTATTATAAATAAGAAAGTATTAAATTTCGCAGATGATCATACACGAATTGGACACACTTTCTACAGATTATGTAAACGTGTGAGTATGTTAAAACATTTTCATCTGCAATTTATTACTTTGGATGGCAATAATATTTTTCCACCATTGGCGTAACAGGAATATGGAGTTTTATTTTGTCACCGTATCAACGGGTAAACAGAATGGAGCGTTTCTGATATAGCACGTGTCTTTTCCTTACGGTAAATCTACGCGCCTTTTATATACGTATCATCTTAAAGAAAGATTGTCGAGTAATGTCATGTTAAAAATATGAACGTCTGAAGAACACATAAACACACGCTTGGAACCTACTTCAACTAAAATTAATCACCACTTCAACGCCTGCGGTATTCACTGTTCCATGTCAGTTAATTCGTAGCCGCAAAGTCAGGCGTTCATGTGCCCAAAGTAGTGTTGACGACGATGATGATAACAATAATACATTAATGATTAAACATTAGTAGCAATATAAACACGTTCTATACGTTTACGAATTAGTCTCTCTACTTACATTATTGCTGTTTTCTGGAGGCTGCGACAAGGATGCTTCACTGCGAGACTATCACTGACCACTGAGTGGGCTGAAGGCAGCCTTTATAGTAGAAATGTTGACAAGGAGGGAGCGGCAATGATTCATGAGCGCACATCATTTAAATCATGCGGTGCACAATGCAAGGTGCGACCGAATCGATCCGCTTAAATGGTCTTCAAAGAAATGCATGTTGTGAGAGACAACTACATTTTGGGGCGCTGACTGCTGGACAAAGCCAGCCTCTTGGGTTATTACCATGTCACTAAACTAATGCATCATTCCACACTGTATGCTACAGTTTGAACTCTCGTCCACAAAACACCAGGAGGGCACCGATCAATGTGTTCGTGTTTGCTCGTCCTGGTACATGAATGTATGTGTTTATTTTACTAAGCTACGTTTTGCAATATTAAGTTAATATTGCTCTGTGTGGCAATCTTATTAGACATTGACAACGTTATTTAATTTATTTAACAGGTAAGCTACATTTAGCAATGCAAATTGTGTATATTGCCCTACATAACATATTCGCTGTTCGGACACATGGCAGTTGGAACCACGCCAAAGACCTTTGTGAGATTCAGTGAAAACCTATGGGATTGTTTGACCCGGGTAACGTTGACCTGGAATGAGCTGTTGAAAGTAAACGAGGGAAGGCAAGGAGTGGTTTACTTAGGAACATATTGATTGAATCTAAACTTATTCACTTATTTAAATTATGGTTGCATTTCGAACGTTTTCGAAAATATTTAATATATAAACACCTGCATTGGGCATGTCTTCATATAATGGGGACTAATCTATTTTCGTGTCAAATGTAAGAGTGATTGCCTTGACGTCATCAACCATTTAACATTTAGCTTGTAGCGACCCTTTTAAATATTAGCTGAATGTCGTTTATCAAAGTCACTAACTTGCACTTGCTTGAGTTTCACCATGCCAACAATTTATTTACGGTTGTGTAGAACGCAACCTCCAGAAAAAACCTGTTGACGGCGTATCACTTAAGGAATACTGTTTCGCATATTTAGCCATTGTATTAGTATGTGTGTGTGCGTGCGTGCGTGCGTGCGTGCGTGCGTGCGTGCGTGCGTGCGTGCGTGCGTGCGTGTCCGAGACTACGATGGCGGCAGCTGACCGCTATTCGTCGGCGAACAATGGAGTTCGCATTACCCTGTGAATATGTTGATTATTGCGTGACGGGAGTTATTTACTGTGGAACATAATAAATTATTGATTGAATCTAAACTTATTCACTTTTTTAAGTATAATTGCATTTCGAGCTTTTCCGAAAATAATTAATATACGGATTTACTTTCATGATTAATTATAATTTACCGTTCGTTATTTTCCTACAAAAATACATATTTTTTTAGTCTTCGTAAAAGATGCAGGTAAAAGTGCTATAATAAGAAAGAACACAGTTAAGGTGTGTTCATGGCACGCGACATCAAATGACACACAAAAATCAGAACAGAACGTTTCAATCATTAGTTCTCCAATAGCTCGACAGATGGCCTGGTTGTGAATCTACACACCTGACTTGATCCGTGATTCTGCATAGAACGTATCGACACCACACCATAAGGGTTCAGTGTGAAAGGTCGAATTATAAGCTTGGATGGGCTTGGCACTTTGACTAACCCAGCTCTTTCACGAAACACCTGCATTGGGCATGTCTTCATATAATGGGGACTAATCTATTGTCGTCTCAAATGTAAGAGTGATTGCCTTGACGTCATGAACCATTTAACCTTTAGCCAGTAGCGACCCTTTTAAATATTAGCCGAATGTCGTTTATCAAAGTCACTAGCTTGTACTTGCTCGAGTTTCACCATGCCAACAATTGACGGTTGTGTAGAACGCAACATTACAATATATATTCCCGGTTTATATGCTTACAAGTCATTGTTTTTACCAACACAAGACATTTGTTGCACAGTTTCCATATCGCCAACGAGCCACCGCCACAAAAAAAACACTGTTGACGGCGTATCACCTAACGAATACTGTTTCACATATTAGTAATTGTATCAGCATGTATGTATGTATGTATGTATGTATGTATGTATGTATGTATGTATGTATGTATGTATGCATGTATGTATGTATGTATGTATGTATGTATGTATGTTTATATGTATGTATGTATGTATGTATTTATGTACGTGCGTACGTACGTATGTATGTATGTATGTATGTATGTATGTACATATGTATGTAATGTATGTATGTATATACGAACGTATGTACGTACGTACGTACGTACGTACGTATGTATGTATGTATGTATGTAATTATGTATGCATGTATGCATGCATGCATGTATGTATGTATGCACGCATGTAGGTATGCACATTCAGGCGGATAGCTTTAACTTAGACGATAGTTAAGGCGATGGGCGTGAAGGAGACGTGAGGGAAGGTGTCAGGAGGGAAGGCTACGGGAGCGCAAGTTAGTCAGGAGACGGGAGGGAAAGGTGACAGGTTGATGAGTGAGATAGAGCCTGATTACAGTCTGCCACCAAGTGACAAGGCTGCATGACATACTGTGATGATGTGATAACAGTCTGCCACCAAGTGACAAGGCTGCAGGACAGAATGTTATGGAGGGGCTCCATCTGAAGAGCTATTCTGAGGCAGTGATAGAGGGGGTAAAAAAGAGAGCGAGGGTGTTTGTGGGCGACTCAATAGTTAGGAAGACCGACATAGTCTTAAACAAGGGAGATGATGTGGTAATTTGCTTGCCTCGGGCCAAAATAGAGGCGATAACTGAGAGGGTAGAAAACATCGTGGGTTCGGGCAAGGGTGGATCTGTTTTAGTACACGTAGGGACAAGTAACGTACAGAGGGAGGGTACAACTGCCGTAGTTAGGAAACACAGGAATTTGGTCAGAAGCGGGTTGAGCAGGTAATACTGTCAGGGATTTTACCAGTAATAGGAAGGAGGGTTCATATATATCGAAATTGCCGGGGATGGCAATTAACATGCTAGTCGAGAAGCTATTTAGGGAAGAGGAAATTGGTTTTGTGGATTTGTGGGGAAGTTTTGTTGGAAGGGCTGATATGTACATGAAGGATGGGCTTCATCTAAGTGGAAAGGGGGCAGCAGTATTTGCGAATGGACTCACAGCAGGAGTAGACAGTGGCATGTGTAGCATAATTAATATTTTTTGTAGTAAACACTATTTAAACTAGAAGCGCAGGGGGGTTTACTTAGATATGCCTCAAGCAGGACAAGAGGACACTAGTACAGATAAACCAATAACAGAATGTCCGAAAAACATGTCTGAAGCAGGTCATATATGCGTGTGTTTAAATGCTAGGAGTATAGTAAATAAGAAAAACGAATTAAACAATATGGTAGAAGATATTGACCCTCACATAATTGGTATTACCGAATCATGGGCCAACACATATATAACAGATGCTGAAATAGGATTGACAGGATACGTATTGTTTAGGAGATATCGAATAGGAAGTAGGGGAAGGGGAGTTATTTTATATGTTAAAGAATCTATTCAGGCTGATGAAATAAAATTAGAAAGAAAAGCAGATTACGACGTTTGGTGCAAAATAGTTTCAGGAAATTCAAAATTAACTATTGGATTAGTTTATCGAAGTCCAAACATAAACGAAGTGGATAACACAAAAATACAAAATGCTGTAAAGGAATTAATAAAGTGGAATGTATCATAATGGGAGATTTTAACCATGGACACATAAATGGAAATCTCTAGAGAGTACAGAGGGTGAGGACCAACAATTTTTAATTCAGGATAGCTTCCTTACTCAGCACGAGCTAGAACCAACCAGGGGAGAAAATGTATTAGATATAGTTTTATCATCACAAAAAAATGAGTCGACAATGTAAAAATACATGAACCATTGGGTAACAGTGACCACAATCAAATACGTTTTGACATCAACGTAAAATCAGGAAGTAGACATAAAAAAACGTATAGGAGAAACTTCCACAAAGGTAACTATAAAGATATGAGAAAATACTTAGCAAAGCTAGATTGGAATAACACGCTGATGAATAAGACCGCAATTGAATGTTGGAATATTCTAAAATATGAAACTGAGAGTATCATCGATAAATTTGTTCCCTTGAAAAAACAAGGAAACGGTCTAGAAAGAAACACTTGTCAAAAGAAGCTATTAGAAAAATAGTGTTTATGCAAACTATGTGGAGGGTTTATAGGCGTAACAGAAAGGATGAAGACTATGCAAATTACAAAGAGGCACTTAACCTAGCTACAAATGAAATTAGAAAATATAAAAGGACCTTTGAAAACAAATTAGCAGGTAATATAAAAAATGACAGCAAGAGTTCCTATGCTTATGTAAGGAGTAAACAGAACGTTCGAGATAAGGTCGGACCACTGGAAAACAACAGGGGAAACATAATTTCAGAGGGGTTTCAAATGGCAGAGGTCCTGAATGAGTATTTCAGCTCAGTATTTACCACAGAATATATCAGCTCACTTCCAGTTCCATTTACAAAATTTGAGGGAAATAAATCAGAACATTTAGGGCAGTTATGTGTAACTCCTGTAATGATAGCAAACAAAATTAAGAAGATGAAAGATAAAATAAATCACCTGGAGTTGATGGGATACCACCAAAACTGCTAAAATCAGAAAGTAAAAATAAAAAACATATAGGAGAAACTTCCACAAAGGTAACTTTAAAGATATGAGAAAATACTTAGCATAGCTAGATTGGAATAACATGCTGGTGAATAAGACCGCAATTGAATGTTGGAATATTCTAAAATATGAAACTGAGAGTATCATCGATAAATTTGTTCCCCTGAAAAAAAAAGGAAAACGGTATAGAAAGAAACACTCGTCAAAAGAAGCTATTAGAGAAATAGTGTTTAAGCAAACTATGTGGAGGGTTTATAGGCGTAGCAGAAAGGATGAAGACTATGCAAATTACAAAGAGGCACTGAACCTGAAATTAGAAATATAAAAGAACCTTTGAAAAAAAATGGCAGGCAATATAAAAAATGACAGCAAGAGTTTCTTTGGTTATGTAAGGAGTAAACATAAAGTTGGGACCACTGGAAACAACAGGGGAAACATAATTTAAGACGGGTTTCAAATGGCAGAGGTCCTGAATGAGTATGTCAGCTCAGTTTTTACTACAGAAGATATCAGCCCACTTCCATTCCATTTACTAAATTTGAGAACAATAAATCGGAACATTTAGGGCAGTTATTTGTAACTCATGAAATGATAGTAAACAAAATTAAGAAGATGAAAGATAATAAATCACCTGGAGTTGATGGGATACCACCAAAACTGCTTAAGGAAATTGTTGAGCAAATTAGTACACCACTTGCAAAATTGTTTAACGTGTCACTAGAAGAAGGAATAGTTCCTTCAGAATGGAAAGAAGCAAATATTACGCCGCTATTTAAGAAGGGATCGAGGAACAAGCCAGATAATTACAGACCAGTGAGTTTAACATCAGTTGTATGTAAATTACTCGAAACATTAATTAGAGACCACATGGTGGAATTCCTTGTGAAACATAAATTAATAAATACATCTCAACATGGGTTCCTAAAAGCAAGGTCATGTCTAACCAATCTCTTATGTTTGTTGGAAGAAATTACAAAGTGGGTAGATGACGGTTCACCAATGGATTTTTGTCTACTTAGATTTTCAGAAAGCTTTCGATAAATTGCCACACCAAAGATTGTTACTTAAACTAAAAGCCTATGGTATAGGTAATGATGTTATCAACTGGATAGAAAAGTGGCTTACACATAAAAGACAGAGAGTAATAGTAGATGGTGAGATTTCAAACTGGAAATCGGTTTTGAGTGGGGTACGATAGGGATCAGTATTAGGCCCTATACTGTTTTTAATATATATATATATATATATATATATATATATATATATATATATATATATATATATATATATATATATATATATATATATATATATATATATATATATATATATATATATATATAAATGATTTGGAAGATGACATATCTAGCAAAGTGCTCAAATTTGCAGATGACACAAAAGTATTCAGAAAGGTTACTAATGATACAGATAAACAAAGTTTACAGGATGATCTAGATAAATTAGTTAAATGGTCAGAAAAATGGCAAATGTTATTAAATTTTGGGAAGTGTAAATGTATACACATACGACATGGACACATGGACGAAGAATATAAAATGGGTGATGTTGTACTAGGTAGAACCACACAAGAAAAGGACTTAATGGTAGGGAGTTTAAATTAAACGTACAAATGTTAAATGAATTATTATGAATTATTAATAATACTGTTATATATTTATATAAGCGGATAAACTAGATGAGTCTAGTCACAGGTGCGAACTAGATGGATGGTGGGTGTTAACTGGACCGGGCGGAATGGCCAATGGAATATTGACAAACCTGATGCTCTATGTTAGACTCTGGCAAAGGTAATCATTCTTGCATTGACCAACTGTACGGTCAGGCCGAACATTTGTTTAGTATTTACGCACGGAGGAGAGAGATTAAGGACAAGAGGTCAGACAGCATCTCTTTACCTATGCCACAGCAGATGTTCTCCAGATGTGCCTGAGGAACTTTCTCCGTAGCCTACTGTAGTGATGTGTAATGTTATATTCAATAAAAGCGTACTAACGTAAGTCGAACTTGGTGATACACTCACGTGT
This sequence comes from Lamellibrachia satsuma, assembly GCA_033239005.1. Classification (NCBI taxonomy): domain Eukaryota; kingdom Metazoa; phylum Annelida; class Polychaeta; order Sabellida; family Siboglinidae; genus Lamellibrachia; species Lamellibrachia satsuma. The sequence continues at coordinate 1,822,542 of BSQZ01000086.1, read as the reverse complement.
ATGTTAGGTTTTAATTTTTTCAAATGATCGCTAACTAAAAATTCTCATATATGCGTTTGACAAAATTTTTTGCAGGAGTAGTATAAACAATGGGGGTTCTGGACCACTTTATTTTTTAGAGACGGTACAGACCCGCCCTGGGGCCCAGGGGGCCTCCCACCGACCATTCTCAAAACAGCGATGCAGCCTCGTGTGCCCGCCAGGAACCGCTAACTCTGCACTCAAAACCTGTCCCGCTCAGACTAACGAGACTGAACGCACCCAGCATGAAACATCGTACTGAGCGTGACAAGTGTTAAGTGCAGAGCGGTGAAGTAGGTCAGAGCGGTCGCACAAAAGTTATATACGCCGGGCGTCCTAGGGAAGCAAACAGGCCTGGGCTTTCATCCACCATCCCGCAGTAGCACCAGTTCGGATCTGGCCTTTCTTCTGGTTAACTTTCGCCGGCATTCATACAGGAACGCCGGTGTGCGTAGGTATGCAATTTTTTTCCAAAGACGAAATAACTTTTTGCGTGCAAGTCGGGGTTCGCCGAGCAGATAGATATACATGCAAGGCTTGTGAGGTGCCGATAGTATTTGGTGGCGCCCCCTCTATTATTAGCCTTAACTAGAAGTCCAGACAGGGCAACTGGACCAGTAATCATAAGGTGGCGCAAATTGTATCGGTAGTGGCTTTGTGCTGGACGAGAGGTATTTCAAATTCAGTTGCCGTTTCCGTATCGCAGAGTAAGCAACATCCATTTCCGCTCCGTTTGAAAATCGTTTTGCGAAAGTTCGTTTGTCGCTAGAGTAGGCAACTCCTTCGAAATAGAAGGTGAGTGTATCCGAAATGGATCGTGTGCTACTGCTGGGACATTCCTTCGTAGACCGATTAGATACGTTCATGAAAGCGGCCGATCTCGTGAATTTTGAGTTTGACGAAAGTAAAACTACTTGTCGACTGTTTGGTATAGGCGGGCTGAAAATTGCAGTTTTGTTGTCGACCAAAATATTGGATAAAGTTTCGAAATTCAGGCCTGAACTCTTGATGATTGAGATTGGAACGAATGATATTGATGCTTCGCGTGTGATCATTAATGACTTGGCAAATACGTTGGTTCCAGTTGCAAAGTTGTGCATGAACGACTATGCGGTGCGCAAGGTAATCCTTTGTCCTGTCCTGCCTCGTGGCCCTGGACGATTTCAAGCACGGTCAGTCTGCTTTGAAGATAATCGGGTGGCTTTGAATGCGGCGTTAACTACACTGTGCACCTCGGACTCCCACGTGTCTATGTTAACTACACTGTGCACCTCGGACTCCCACGTGTCAATGTTAACTACACTGTGCACCTCGGACTCCCACGTGTCAATGTTAACTACACTGTGCACCTCGGACTCCCACGTGTCTATGTTAACTACACTGTGCACCTCGGACTCCCACGTGTCTATGTTAACTACACTGTGCACCTCGGACTCTCACGTGTCAATGTTAACTACACTGTGCACTTCGGATTCCCACGTGTCAATGTTAACTACACTGTGCACCTCGGACTCCCACGTGTCTATGTTTACGCACCAAAGGTTTTCTAACGTGGTTGAATGTTTGCGCGATGGCGTACATTGATCAGACCAGGGGCTGAAGCGTTACTATTTCTCGTTGAGAAGGGGGATCGAAGCAGCTTTTGCGACCTATTAGTTATAATTAATGATCCTCGTCCTCGATATTTTACGGTAAAGTAACCCGTTTGCGTTTCCACACGTGTCACACTAGGTAACGATAGACCAGTTTGTTTGTGTATTTTAAGTTTTCAACGGCTTTGCAATTCAAAATTGGCTACGGGCGGCGGCAATTTTCTATACCAGCCATCATTAAATTGGGTCACCGTTAGCTAGGCACTGGGATCGCGATGGGGGAAACAGTTTGCTTGGTGATGGGTACTTATTGCTGTCGCTGCATGTTCCAAATCAGTTTCTACTTCCGCGATTAATTTTTTGCCTGCGACACTTGTGTATAGTGAGTGTCCATGTACCGTATTGTTTGCACAAACTAAAGTTTTTCATTTTTATAACGACTTGGGCGGTAATACAGGTCGATTGGATTTCGGGGTTTTGGACAACGCACAAAGGTAGGGGCAGTCCCTTTATAAACGATCTACTAACAGGCCTTGTTCAACAAGACGATACTTTATACACAGTATTGCCCTGGGGATGACCTCTAAACTTTTCTTTGCACGGGCCCTGAACGCTTTGCCACCTTGCACAGCGCAGGGTGCTGAGCGCTAACGCTTAAACGATCTGAAAAATTTGCCATTTTTATAACTTAACATTTACATTAATTATTTAAACATTTACATTGCTAAACAAGTATTTAACTATTTTAAGTCGTTAACTATTTTAGGAGCCGTTGAGCTCCGGCGGTTATCTTGGAAGACCTAAGTATGTTCATACTAGTCTCATTCATTTTCACCTATATTCCTTGGCCGAACTGTTAACCTGCTAACCAGTAACTATGAATTTGTAGTGCATTCTCATGCTTATATGGGCCAAGTTCCTTTCGAAATTATATATTGGTCCTACAGTGTGGAGATACATTGAATATATGTGCGCCTTTCCCTTTGCTCACATCTGGCCCTCCAGTGTGGAGATAAATTGAATTTATATGTGGCTTTCCCTTTGCCCACATTTGACCCTACAGTGTGGAGATAAATTGTATATGTGTGGCTTTCCATTTGCCCACATTTGGCCCTCCAGTGTGGAGATAAATTGTATATGTCTGGCTTTCCATTTGCCCACATTTGACCCTACAGTGTGGAGATAAATTGTATATGTGTGGCTTTCCTTTTGCCAACATTTGGCCCTACAGTGTAGAGATAAATTGTATATGTGTGGCTTTCCCTTTGCCCACATTTGGCCCTCCAGTGTGGAGATAAATTGTATATGTGTGTATTTCCCTTAGTCCATATGTGGTCTTCCGGTGTGAAGATATGTTGTGTATGTGTGGGTGATAATTTATGGGATGGGACATTACCCTGCGATGTGTCACCGGTACTGGGACATGCAGTTTGCCAGCCCCCCTCCCCCGCTGCCTATGTGTAAATCCCTTTGCATCCTCTTGGGTAATACTGAGGGGAGCTGTGCTCTTGAGTTATGTAATACTGAGCGGCCATTGCTGTTCAATGGTGGTTGTAGGTAGTTCAATGGGGGTCTGGTCCGACCAGCAAGGTATGCCAGCAAGGTATGCTTGTCGGTTCGCGGCGTAAGTTGATGCGTGTCTTTGGTTTGCAGCATTCAGAAAGCCACGCGAGCGAAGGCAGCCGATGACGCACTGATGCAGGAGGAGTCTCCCTCCGTTGTGACGTCTCCACCAGTGCTGTCACCCAGTGTCGACCCAGTCTTGCACGCGAAGCTGATGACGGTCATTTCGACACAGATTGCACAGGATTTCAAGAACCTGCAAGCTGAGAGCGAGGCGATCCCGTCTACATCGGCAGCGTCAGCGATGGACATTGGAGGACAACGCAAGCGTGGACCCTCGCCGGTATCAGACGACTCAAATGACAGTGACTGCCACATGGACACCGACCGTGCAGAGGCCACGTTTGAGCGACGCGCCCGTAAGAACTCAATGCAGCGAAAAAAGTAATATGTCACTGCGTATGCGTATGCGGATGTAGGTAATGGCCTCCCTCAGTCGATGTAATTTGTTCGGCCGATTACATCCCACTATGTTGCCTCAGACGCTCCCATATCCTGGACATAAACGTTGATCCAAGCGCACTAGGCGAAGACAAAACAAAGCAGGAGGTAGTTCCAGTCACCGAGATTGACGAGTGGCTGGAACTTTTCATGATCTATTCAGCTGTCAGGGCCCGCAGGTCCCCTATGGAGGGCCATCAAGTAAGGTCTTACATGAAACATGTTAAAACAATTGCCCAACGCAAATGTTCTGATGTTGCAATAGAATACGATAGTCAGTTCCGCTTACAGAGGCTTCCAGAGGGGGTAGCTTATGACCTGTATGACGAGTGCCAGTCCTACTGTGAGCTTAAGAGGAAACATGCCCTCCAGAAGCCCTTTCGTGAAGGTAGACGGGTTGAGAATGTAGCCTGTCTTTGCTTTGCGTTTAACAAAGGCAACTGCTTACGGCCCAATTGCAGATATAGCCACTCCTGTTCCAAGTGTAAGAGACCTGGTCACGGTTTCTCAAACTGTAGAGTACAGAGTAAGAAACCTTTCTCAGCCGTGTCAGCTAACATAGCTTGAATCTGTAGATACGCATCAAACGTCTCATGTCCTGCCTACACCTGTCAAACACATGTTCCTGGAATGTATGTTTGAAGGTTATGATTGCAGGTCAAAAGCAATCCTCATTTTTGGTTTTCAATCCGGGTTTAGAATACATTCATCCATTGATACTGATCCCCAGAAATATATTTATGAAAACCACAAATCTGATAATGATAATGTATATTTTGTCCAGACCAAATTTGACAAAGAGAAACCCCATGGCAGAATTGCGAGTCCTTACCCCAGTATCCAACATGGAGCGTGGAACAGCAACCCCATGTAGTTTTAGCGGAGCTATGTGAATCTCGCGGTTTGGTGCGCCACAAGAGGCTGTGGTGTGTCGTCCAAAGACCACATGGAGGCTGCTGATCCCCTATCGAAGACCCTCTTTGAATGTCATATCTACTTTTAGGTCCGGAGGATTCTAGCCGAGATCCAGGCTCCGCTGCTCCAGGACCAAGCGTGGAAGGCCTTCAACAACCCATACGACAGAAGGTCGTACGAGCGGATGTGCAGCGAGTTTGGGGTTACTTCACATAGTGACTGGCGAGTCAAAGGCCTCAACAATGGGATGGGTCTGGTCTACTTCTATGTGAGCCACATGGAGTACCAGCCCGTTGTGGGGAAGGAGACCCCAAACACTTCGACCCAGCGAGGATGTCGTTCACAAAAGCGACTACCAACACGGTTCTCCATGTAGACTACATTGCACAAGATCCTGGGGTGTCTAGGGCCACATTTATCCTTGACATATCGGTTGGGTTTTCACAGCTTGGCGTTGAAAGGCTCAATGATTCTATCCGGACTTACGTCAGGGGAACAGGAACAGCATTCGGACCTCTGAAGCAATTCCTGGCAAACATGCCATTTCATCCCCAGCGATCTCCCTTCAGCCATCAAGCGATACCAAGACGTCATACAGTATGCTGGCTCAGCGGTGGACTTCGTGTTTGGAATATGCCTTTACATGGCCCCTTCGGACATGCTTCTGCCACAACGACGAAATCGTTGTGGCGACAGGCGGGCAGAAGCTTGCCGTCAATGCGGGTGCCAATGTAGCCACTCCACAACCACATGCAACTGGAGAAAAAGGCATTGTTGCCCCATCAAACCCCAGGGCAGGCAAGCACGTGTAGAACGAACCAGCTCCGCTGGAGCCGGTGCATCATCTCAACTGCACGATGAGAAAAAGACCGCGCTTATTGTGGGTGGTGTTGCCGCGGCCATACTGGGTCTTTGGCTTGTTTCATCGCGTTGATGTTCCTCCGGAGCTGGCGAGCCAGTCGCGGGCAGCTACATTCAGCAGTCCTCCGACTGTCAGGACCAGAGCCCATAAACTTTCTATCAGCCACACTGCTGTCTTGGCGAGGAGAGATAGTAGCGAAGACAACAGGTTTCCTATGATGCCGTGAAGTGCAGCCGCATCTTTTCAGGGCAAGTTTGGCCAGAACCCGGGCTATAGACTGCAACGTCTTTTTGACCCACTCTTTCAAGCCGCCTTTGTCTGAAGGTGAGGCGGGCGTCGGGGTACCACCGCCACCGCCGCCGGTAAGTGCCAGCACCAGAGTGGGAATGGTCTTCCCAAGCGCAGTAAATATACTGGCGATGGTGATCCCCTGTTCACGAAACAGTGTGCGAATACACTCGGCAAGCGTTGTGTCCTCGTTCTGGATCTGATGGATAGTTTCTCGGATCCGGCTGATTTGGGAGCGCAGGGCCTCCTGGCTTGCTGCGGCAGCCTCAAGGCGAGATGAGCGTTCATCTTCTAGGCTACGCAGGAGCCCTGCAATGCGGCGTAGGGTAAATTCGTCAGCGTCTTTTGTCACTGCGAGCTTTCGATGTTCCAGAGCATTGTGGCCATCGCGCTGGTTCAGTGTGGCTAGGTTGTTTGTGAGCTCGCCGCGAATGGTCTGCATTGCCTTGTCTAGTCCCTGGAGCTCGCGGAGATTCAGCGGGGGGAGTGTCATCGCCGCCCAGGATCTCATCAAACTCTGTATATGTGAAAGTAGTTTGCATGCGGTGCACAGCATCTGATGCCTCTTTGGCACTCTGTCCTAGATCTTGAAGTTCCACACTGTCCACAGCCGCAGCTGCCCCATCAGTTCATTGTTAACCGTCTGGAGGACTGCAACGCTTTCGGTAGTTAGTCGAGGAGGGAGTTCATCGTCAATTCCCAGTGCCCGTACAAGCTGTACTCCATATCGTCGAATGGTTGGCGCAGAGAGAAACTCACTGGGCTCATTTTTGTATGTAAGAAGCCCCCCATTTAACCCAGAGATAATCGTTTATGGATGTTCTAAGCCCCAAGTTACCACTGAGTCAATTTGTTTTAAATCTCCCTTGTCCATTGTTCTATGAGCCGCTCTGTAGCCTCGGGGTGGCGAGCTGGTCGGCCGTTAGTGTACTGGGCATGCCTTCACCTTAGGCCTAAGTAGGTGTTTGGTTGCTATCTTCCCATGTCTCTTCTGTCGGGTCGACGGTCCCAGCTGGGTCATCTATGAAGCTGGGCTCTTTGGCAACGTCGTCTGGGGTAACATTGGCGGGATGCCCGAAGTCATCAAAGTCAAGGTCGGTTCAATACAATCGTTGTTCCAATATGTCTTCGCAGTTTGGTAGGAATCTCAACCCATACCCCAGAGTGCGTGACCTCCTCGGGGTCAAGGCCATTCGTCAATCGGTCGTGATCGCGAATAACCCATCGACAATAGACCAGAACCAGCAGCTGCTCGTCCATTGTCCTAATCTAGGTGCGAATGACGTGATCGTGCCGTGAACCACCAGATTGGCCTTCACAATAAATCTAAATTCGACCAACGCCAACAGGACTATGGTCCAGACTCTTGGCCGCGCCGTGGTGAAGAAGACCACTATCAAGATCTCCGAGAACGAGGTCATGTCCGTCGACGACTCTGATGTGTTTCACTGCTACAACGATATCTGGCTAACAAAGAACGAGCGAGAGAACATGGCCTATCAAGGCATCGATGAGGGGAGGATTGACACTAATTTCAACATGCTCAAACTGCGCTTTGGTGCTGGTGACAGAAATGCGGCAGAGGGCCCAGACAAATCCATTGTGGATGCCTATGACAGCAGGTTCTACATCCCGCTTGACTTTGAACTGCTGGAGAGCCACATGCGTTCTACCAGAGAGCGCTGGAAGACTGCGTAGAATACAAACTCATCTACTACTACTACAGTAGAGTTTTCAAGACCACAGACATCACGGCTGCAAGCTACACCATTGAGAATATCTCCCTGGAGTATGACATGGTCACGCATCTTGAGCTGGCCAGGATGATCCGCAACCAATATTCTGGACGCTTGGCCATCCTGCATGACCGGGTCCTCCGCCACCGCAAAATGACCAACGACAAAAGTGAAAACCTGTGGAACATCAACCTCAACGTCCCCGCTCGCAGCATGAAGGGGGTTCTGATGCTCTTTGAAGATCCCTCTACAGGCGGGGCGACGTTAGCCAGAGACACTGAGGCCGTCTACAACCCTAAGACTAGGTGGTGGAGGTGGAGGTTACGAGGGGGTGCCTAACCAGCTATATTCCCAGGGCATGCGGGCCTACCAGCTTTGGGACGAGGCCAAAAAGCTGCTTGCAGCCTCGCCCGCGAACAAGCGCCACCCCGAGGTGGCAATGGTCGCCAAGGTTCTGGCTCTCGCAGAGGTAAGGCTCGCAACCAGGAACTATGCGCTTTGGGTCGATCTGACTAATGCTGACGATGACCAGCTGCACAGCAGTGGCAGGCGAGTCGAGAATGCAAACGAGGGGATCACCATCCAGATCACCAAGTAGGCAACGGCAGCCGGGCAACTGAACGTGTACCTGTACGTTGTCATGGATGCGCAGTTGAACATCGAGGATGGCCGCTTCGTGTCGGTGCTATACTGATCCGCTCCTGCCCAAAGAACCCCACTCGGCCTTAATCTGTGGACAAACGGGCTGCGGAAAATCTGTCTTTATACTCGATCTCCTTGAGGGCCTCTATCGTGGCGCCTTCTGGCACATGGTCATCCTCTGCCCAACCGTGCGACACAACAAAACATACCAGGCCCAACCATGGGTATGGGCAGACCCAGAGGTCAACATCGTCGACCAGGGCGAACGGCTCCACGATTACCTGCGGGCGTTCTACAAGCTGTTCGCGGGCGAGCCCATCTTGAGACGACTATGTCGCGAGCAAGGCCCTAGCAAAGAAGAAGGATATGCTATCTGAGCTGGCCTTTAGCGGCCGACATTAAGAGCACAATGTCTGGGTCTTGACACAGAAGTACAATGCGGTTCTGAAGGACCCGATGAATGGCTCTTTTTCACTACAAAGACAGAGGCTCGCTCGTGGACGCCCTCCGAGAGAATGACGTGATTCGGTCGCGGGAAGAGAGGGCCGCGGTTCACCAGCTGTTGGTTGAGACGAAGCATGCGAAGCTCCTACTGAAGACTGATCAACCGATTCACTTACAAGGTGCTGTGTGTGACCAAGTCATTGCAATCATATGGGAAGCACTCCTGCTGAGCACCCAAATCTTAATGTTGGATATCTTGGGGTGATGGGCCTACGAATATCTTAGACACAGAAGGCGGGCTGGCATGGTAGTATCAAATCTTCTAGTTGTCTTAGAAAAGATGGAATGTGACGAACTTTTTGATCAACTGCTTAAAGAGGAGACTGTCCCAGTCGTCCCGGCGGCCGAGACGGTTCCCGCCCGCGAAGATGCTAAAAAGCGTCCAAACCCGCCGTTCCAATTGCGGCGGCTGGAACAGCGGCTAAGCAATTACATGTAGAGCGAGACCCATTCTATATGCAATGATAATGACATCCACCGACGGAAAAATTATCACAAATGCGGCCTACTACTCACCTGTGGAAACTGGCCTGGCCATGGGCTATGCGCGCATGGGCAAAATGGTAATGGCTGGTGCGGCCCCAACACGAGTTTACCGCAAGGGACGTCGGACTGGTTGTGCTCGACGTGGCCTCGAAGGATATGCTTGTCAAGCAGGACATCATCCCCGCAAACATATTGAAGTAGCCTGTCCTCTGTACATGCGTGCTTCTTGAACCATGCCATCGATTGCGTTGCTAGTAGGCGGTGCCCTTGTGAATGCAGTCGCATTTACCGGGTCAAATTACCTCTATTTTGAGAAGTTCGGGCGTTGACGAAGAGCGCAAACGCTACGACAAAGCCAAAGAACAACTCCAAACCGCTCGTGCTGAATGGCCTCGAAAAAGAACAGAGCGCATTGACTGGACCAATGAAGAACTCCGCCGTCAGGAGCATGCTGTGCACACGTTCCTGGATGTTGACGCCGCAATCCGTGAGTATGCTCAGGTCACGGGCAAACCCCTCGATCCCCTGGGCCCAGAACCAACGCTTAGTGACTTCTACGTGCCGTCAAATGACCAGAAAGACTACGACATCGCCTTCGTCATCCTGGGAATGGGCGCGACTGCACTAGTCGCCTACAGACTCGCCAAGTAACCGACTCGCTTCCTTGCCGTATTGCAGGCAAGTTCGTAGTAGTTCGACAGTTTTTGTGCGTCATCGGCTGCGCAAAAAGGCAGACGCTCAGACGTCGATCGCTGGAGCTGTGGCTGCAGCGAGGCCACCACTGCAGAGCTGGACTGGGCGTGACTAGGGGTACTGGAAAGGGATTACGTCTATCAAAAAAACTAGCTTTGGCTGCCAAGGTCTCTGAAGATGCGGTACGGTCTTGGCTGAAAAAGCAAGCAATCTGGCACATCTACTTTCCGGCCCCTCGCCTTGTACCAGGACCAAAGTTTGATGTTTCTTTGCCAAATGTTGTGCATCAGGCCGACCTCCTGTTTCTACCACATGACAGGGTCCGACGCAAGACGTATAAATACGCCCTGACCGTGGTTGATGTGGCCAGTCGCTAAAAATGAGACTGAACCATTGACCCCAAAAGGTTATATTGAGGTGGCTAGCGCTCTCTCACGCATCTACAGTCGTGGGCCACTGAAATGGCCCAAACTACTTCAGGTGGACCCTGGGCGTGAGTACATGGGCTCCGTGTCCCAGACTCTGGCAAAGCATGGCGTTGCAGTCCGACATGACGAAAGAGAGGCTCGCCGTGGGCAGGCTATTGTGGAACGGTTCAATCGGACCCTCGCAGAGGGGCTATTTGGCCACCAGTATGCGCAGGAACTTCTAGACCCTAGTAGACGTTCGACAGAGTGGGTGCGCCGTTCGGCGGCGGTTGTACCGGCTCTGAACAACGAGGTGATCGGTATGAAGCCCTCAGTAGCGATTTGTGAAAGGAGTGTGTTTGGTGCTGCTGCGGCGACCGGCAGGCATGGAGGAAATAAGCTCCCTTCTGACGTGGGTGTGCGTTACCTTTACCAGCCAGGCGAGCTGGAGGGAGGTCGCCGCCATGCTACTGACCCAGTGTGGCCCATCAATGTGTACCGGGTCGGACGCTCTACGACCAAACCTGGAGAGCCTGTCCTGTACTATATGTCCCCTGGACAGGACGGGCCGTCAGGTGGGTTTGAGCGGGAAGAGCTGCTGGTGGTTCCCCGGGACACAGTTTTCCATCTCGGCGGCGTGCTTCGCTGAGCGCCGCAGCTCCTCTTTTCGACTGCACTCCAGGCAGGTGAGACACACGGTGCACTTGGCAGTTGCGGCGTTCAGAAATCACTCGCTGAGGCTTTCCTCAAGCAGGTCATCCAATGGATTATACGGCACTGCATCTTCGTGGCCGTATGACAGAGTATCGACACCATTTTCTGCTATCCAGTGTTTTGAGTCGAATGATGAGAGGGACACCTTGTTGGCCAGCATGCCGAAGATCTGGTGGCGCTCACTTCTCAGCATGTCCATCCGGTAGCAGAAGGTATTTCTCTTTTACTGTTCATGCGGAGGTGTTTTTTCACCACACACTTCTTTACACCTTATGCCTTCGGAATATCGCATATGTCCTCCTTGAGGATAGAATACATATTGGGGCGTAGGCACACTCTTCCTTCATCTTGCCGAGGAACTCTTTGTTGGTGTTTCTGTGGATTGGGTGGTCCTATGGGTGGTCGCCGCTGGTATCATATAACTGTGCACAGGTTGCCATGTCTTTATGTTTATCCTCAGTCTAGATCTCGAGCAGCAAGCTGTCCGTGTCTGTGTAGAGGAGGTATCCTCTTCTCCATGCATGAGTTGGTTATAGTTGAAGTCGAGCATCAGGTGCTTGGAGAGATCCAGGATGCTTATCACTACGTAAACTGGACGATTCGGCACGAACCGGCTCTTGTGCAGGTGCAGGGCGGCAAGGTCGTGGTCGAAGACTTTTTGCCGTGCTAAGGCCGGACAGGCAATGAGTCGTTGGAGCTTGTCTTCCTCGGTAGCACGCACCAGCTTGACATTGACCCGCTAACGCAGGTTCTACATGGTTTTACCAAACGCGGATTTGTTCATGAGCTTGTACAGGTCCTTCTCTAAGTCGCTGCTTGCGGATATCCGTGTTCATCCGGATGTAGAGCTCCATCCATGACCTCTGGTCGAATCTCAGAGCCCGGTGAACCTTTTTCAACCGCATGCCTAGAGATAGATAGAGCAGAAGGTTGCGGTAGTGAAGCACATAGTGTTCCTTATCATGGATAATGGGGTCTAGCTTTTCGATAGCGGGATCCGCATCTGGTGCACCTAGAAGTCTTTGCTGGTACTCTGACATCCACTCCTTCTGGAGAGCCAGTCGCTCTGGCGCAAGCGGATACGCGTTGTGCGCATCGTGCAGCTCCTGCGGGTACTCGAGGTGTACCTCGAGGATGTAGCCTGGTGTTCCAGCCGTTGTTCCAGCAGTGTGAGATACAATCTCCCCACCGAGCTTCTCACATTCCTCTGCCCACACGAAAGCTCCTGTACGTAGGTATGGTGGATGTTTTGGAATTCAACCGTAGCTTCAAGTTACAGGCATTGTGTGCTGCCCCTCTATACTTCCCTGTGATGTGGCAGTGGTCGCGGACGCTGTAGCGGGAACCGCGATCTAGGGCGTTGCACACGTGGCAGATAGTTGCCGCGTTGTGAGCTCGCCAGTCTTCTGGTGTAATTTTCATGAATTTGGGATTAGCTAGAATTGCCTTAGTTTTCTTTTCTTCTTCCTGCAGTGCATCCAAGAGACGTTCTGCGGCGTCGGGGCCTCTATAGATTACTGGAGGCTTAGCATAGCCGTCATATCTCACCACAATGTAGCCGAAGCCGCAGGCCTCGTGTTGCTGTGTATTTTGGTGTTTCTCTTGCTCTGGTTGAGCTCTGGTCCCGCAATCTTGGTGGTGAGGGACTCGAAGTCTGCGTAGATGATGTAAGGGGCAGGTAGCTGCTTGTGCCAGTTTTGGAAGGAGAGCTTCTTTTGCCCTCTTCTGGCATTTCAACCCTCACTGCCGTTTGCCCGATACCCTTACACTCGGGCTTGTGGGCCCAGCCGAAGACGTTCAGGGCTAGATTGTTATGTCTGTCAACCCGCTCGATATGTGAGATGGGTGTGGAAGCCTCAATCCCTGTGAAGTCCAGACCATCTTCTGTGGGGTACTTGGTGAGCCTTTGGGGGTTCTTGACAGCTGGGAACAGAGCAGATCGAAGAGCCCATAGCAGGCAATTGTCGTCTGTGTTCTGTACATTCACGGTCGCCTTCTTGTTCCCAAGAGCGGCAGATGTAGAACTCACCTCGTAGTGAGCGATAACGGGCAATGTCTAGCCAGAGAAGCTCCACTCGGTCGACCACCCGTCCAGATGCTCTTTGTGTCCACTCAAGTGTGTATCGGATCTGCGGAAAAGCCTTGCTCTTAGTTCATGACTCTCTGGGGCATCCATCTGCCACTCTCTGAGATAGCTGCCTGTGGCCCATGGGGCTTGCTTAAAGGACAGCTCATGGGACTCTTCAAGAATTTCATCGATATAATCGTCCATTGACGGCTGACGTTTGGGGTTTGGGGTAGGCCTCTCACGCTTAGGGCGTGGGGCAGGTACTGGATTTTTGCATCTTGGGGCTGGAATTGGTTTTCTGGTGCCTCGCTGCCCTCTAGGGGCTGGAACTTGTAGTGGCTTTCTGGCGCATCGTCGCCCTCTAGGGGCTGGAACTGGCACCTGCTTTGGTGGCTCGCTCTTCTTGAGAATAAGAATGCCAGCTTCGAGCGCAGCATTGCTAATGCGTCCCGTTTGATGAAGTCGGATAAGATAGTCCATCATTTCTTTGGGTATGTCCTAAACGAACCCTCTCTCTCTAAATAGTGGGCCGGACCCGAGGCTAGGCAGGGGATTCAAACACTTAACCCCTATCGCCTTTGCGATCCGATGCGCTTCTTCTATGGTCGCATACGCGCCGGCGCGTTCTCTCAGTTGCTCCAGCACGTGTGTAAAGTGGTGTCGGGCTCTCCTCTCCGCATGGACGAGTCTGTCTTTGGTCAGGTCTGCCCCGCAGGATTTACAAAGCCGTGCTTCGGACTGAGTCTTTGGGCCTTGCAGTGCTCCTAGATGCAACTCCTACCACACTGGATGCGGATGCCAACCAGCAACCAGGCGCAGGTGTTTTTTCCTATCCGCATTTCGATGGGTATACCCCAGACAGACGCACCTCTAAATGGGGGCATTTCAAGTATAGAAAGTAGGAGGGCTTGAGATTTGGGCAAACCGCGGGAACCGCAGCTGAGGGCCCGCCAGGGGGACACGGAGGGGTCTGGAGGAGGGGGGAGGGTGATCCACAGCCCCCATTGTCTATGCGCCGAGAGCTTGAGATTTTGGGCGAACAACAGGAACCGCAGCCGGGGGGCCCGCCGGAGAGGGGTTTGGAGGAGGTTGCTGCCAGAACCCCCTTTGTATATATATATATATATATATATATATATATATATATATATATATATATATATATATATATATATATATATATATATATATATATATATATATATTGTATATATATATATATATATATATATATATATATATATATATATATATATATATATATATATATATATATATATATATATATATATATATATATATATATATATATATATATATATATATATATATATATATATATATATATATATATATATATATGACTATAATATAAACAATTACAATGGTTATCACATTACTAGGGGTGATCAAAAAGGTGGTGGTGTTGCAATATACAAAAGTAAAGAGCTGTCTTGCAAATTACTTGAAACCAAATCGATAACAGTAGAACATATCTTTGAATGCGTTTCAGTGGAATTATCCATAAAGAATTACACGAATGTTATTTTCAACTGTGTCTGCAGAACGCCAGGATCAAACTTAGAAACATTTTATGAGAAACTAGAAAGTATTTTATGGGGCGCCAAATCGGCTAAAACAATATTTGTATGTGGTGATTTCAATATAGATTTGTTAATGCATGACAATCAAAGCAATACCAAGCATTTCCTTGATATGTTGTACAGTTTGGGTATTTACCCTTTAATTGATAAGCCCACGAGAATCACAAATATCTCAGCTACGCTAATTGGTAATATTTTTATTAACTAACTCCGACATCACCTTACTTCTGGTACCCTAATTAATGATATTAGTAATCACTTACCAATCTTTGCAATATGTGAATATAAAATTAATAGAAATGTTAAAAAAGACGGGTGTGGATACGACACAACATATTAGTATTCAGCATATTAACAAGCATGGCCGCTTACACTACATAGATTTGTTTTCTTCAAATCACGCCCCCTCATATACGTATGACAATGGCACAACATATTGCTTTAATAACAAACATCGATTCGAGCTACAATTGCCGAAAATAACTTCCACGGATAAAACTAAAAGCAACAATTCACATAATGCGCATGTCGTTTTAGTTTTATGACAACATAAACACTTTCTTTGGAACAGGTGTGCCTTATTCACTTGTGCGCACCGCATTATTGTCACTAAAATACACATACAGTCTTTCGTCGGGATTAATTATTATATATTATTTTGGTGTTTCTCTGGTATTAGCTCAACCTACACAAAATATAATTCTTAGGTCTCTCTACGTGTTATTAATAATCAAAGTGTATAATATCAAAGGATGATTGTTCATGCTTTATATGACGAATACAACCAAACTTATGCACATTTTGGGTCTGCCTTTGCTGGGTCCACCGTGGCGATTCAAATATCACAACTGGTTAACAGAAATTTGTCAAAAAAAGTATCTATCAACCAGGAACGTTTATTCAAAGAAACCATCGTATTGTACAATGTTTTAATAGACAAAACGAATAATTGAAACGCTTAAATGGAGAAGTAAATAAGATCATGTTACTCCCTAGTCTACAAAACTGAAAACAACCAAATGCAGGCCCTTAGCGAAGAACCATTGTCCCGTTATTGCAACGGATGTTCGGAAAATAAATCATAACGGGTTTATGTTAATTATTTTTCAAATACCGGGCAGCCAAGCACCTGATTAAAACTGGATTGCATGACGTTCACGTGTGGTGAGCGCCCAACTGATGGTTAAACATAACTGTACACTTAATGGTCCTTTTCGAGAAGTTCTTTTATCACATGGAGCATAAACCGGAGTATCACACATTGTAAAAGGCGTATTGCAACTAAACTAGTGTACTAGGTTCAACTTAGTTACGTTTTCACGTACACAGAAACTGAATAAACCGTGAGATTCACGGTTTTGTATTAAAGGTCATAGTCTCACGGCAAATGTATTAAATGTCGCGGTCTCACGGCAAATGTATTAAATGTCACGGTCTCACGGCAAATGTCTGGAGTTTCACATATGTTTTCACAATTCTTGGCAACGAAATTAATTAAATAAAATTTCCGTTTTGCGAAAATGAGACACAAAATATATTTGTGTGTGTGCCACAATCTAATGCCTCAGCAATATCCGCCTTTTATCGAATAACGTATGAAACGCGGTCAGTGATTGGCCAATAGTTGAGCATCAACAGAAGGAAATTCCGGTTGGGAAACAGTGTGCACACGTGTTGAAGAAATTGTTTTTACTTTTAGAATAAAAAAGGTCTGCAAATGCCTTTGAAATTCACTTAGACCCACAGGCTGGTAGGGACTTCGCGGACAGCGGGCCCTGGTCCCTGGCTGGGAAAATGTCTCACGCCTAAGAATCTTCCAAGGGTTGACAGCTATTATACAATCAGCCAGCTTTAGCATTGACAAACGTAACTTTGTTTTTCATTTCGGAGTCGTATGCCTCTTTACCACTTACGTCATTACGCACCGTGTCCCACGCATGTTCGTTCAATGCGGCATTTAGCACACTGTCATTTTGAACAACTGTGTGACGTGTGTATCGTGCAGTCCACTGCGTTTGTATAAGTTACCGTCGCATCAAATAGCAAAAACGAGCTAATTTTCGCGTTCGTCAGCAACGAGTATACACCATGATTGATAGCAATCGGTAAACATAGTATGAATATATGTTACTGATACAATCAAACATATGATTGGCTTAGTAATAATTAATGGGTGGACATCAATATTGAACATGAATTCAAGACAATAATTGCGAGTCATGTTTCAATAAGTCTACATTTTAATCGCATACAAGTCATTTAATATTGAGAAGACGAATAACGTTTTTGTTGAGTGAAGTATTTTTGGGGCAATGTACGCCAGTCAAGTATATATTATAATTAGAGCTCGAGAATGATTCGAGTCCAGTGAGCAATCTCATGATAACGGAGTCAACAAATGCACCTTATTCAATGTGTTTTTGACACGACCACGAGACATTATTGTTGAATCTGGTCGTTTCTATGAATGAAGCTACAGGAATATTATTCTTCTTCTTTTGCGCACTTTGTATTGTATGTTATGTTTTCGAGCAGTTATTACGAATAACCTATGCCTATAAATACTTCAGTTGCATTTTATTTGTAAATAAACATATCAATATTTTGTTAGTGAAACATCTGATATTACTGACACTGTTATTCTCGTGAACGAAGCAATGGTGTATGCGAGTGCCACAGAGACTATGCCAGCAAAGACAGTATCACAAAAGTGATGGCAGTATGTTATACCAGAGATGCACTGACTGACGCAAAATGCATCACATCACAGTGTAGTGTGACGTGACCGGAAAGTTATCCCAAATGTCACCCAGAGGGATTTGCTGAGTTGATTCACAGCGAGAAACCAGCAGACCTTGAGGGTAAATTCAAAGTGCCCGTGGACACTGTTGGCAATATCAAATTCGATGCCATGCACAACAGCCAGAAGATTACTGCATTATTATCTGACTCCAAACTACCTGATCCAACAGGTGATATTAAAAACCAATGTTCGTAATTCGGAGAATCCAACACTGCCAGAGGTTGTTGCCGGTGGCTCCAGTACTCAGCAGCAACAGCAGATAGGTGTGGCTTTGGCTAACAACGACAGTAGCCAGTTAGAAAGCAAGATGCAGAGAATGACTCGCAGCCACCCCCTGTATTGCCGGGTACGTTTGTAATTCTTGCAGACCAAAGGCGAAATCGAAAGAGACAGCTACGTAGAGAGAACCGCAGTAAGCAACTGCGGAGCGTGCAGAAGCGAGGGGTGATCGTGGGGAAAGGGATCGATGCAGCAGGAATAACGGCAGTGCCTCCACCCGCTAGAAATTTCTTTATATGGAGAGTACATAAATCAGATGGCATTAACGGGGTCGGCGAGAAAATCGAATCAAACAAAATCAAGTAATGGCAATGCTAGGTTGAACAATTTCTGTTGATGACATGAGCAAAGTCAAATACCCTCTCTCTCTCTCTCTCTCTCTCTCTCTCTCTCTCTCTCTCTCTCTCTCTCTCTCTCTCTCTCTCTCTCTCTCTCTCTCTCTCTCTCTCTCTCTCTCTCTCTCTCTCTCTCTCTCTCTCTCTCTCTCTCCCTCCCTCCCTCCCTCTCTCTCTCTCTCTCTCTCTCTCTCTCTCTCAGGGAGCTTAAGTGCAATCATGTAAGGTTATGTGGCATTATGATTAAAATTAGTAATAACTGCGCAATCATGTGTATCAATATATATATATATATATATATATATATATATATATATATATATATATATATATATATATATATATATATATATATATATATATATATATATATATATATGCCATGTGGATGGCAGGTCCGAAGATGATAAATTTGCTGAATATATGGATATTTTAGGTGAAATACAACAGTTAATATACATTTATAATCCACACGTTATATCCGGGGGTAACATGTACACTGACTTGGCTAAGAGTACACCTCATGCACATGCTTTGATGAATTTTATATTTTAAGCTTATTGTATTTATAGATGCGCCAGAAACGAAAGTGGCATATATGTATGTAGGTTCATATTGTCTTAGCTCTGGAATTGATCATTTCATAGTCACGACTACATTAGGACAGATGGTGCTGGAATGTTATATTATAGACAACATTTTTTTTTTCAGATCATATACCACTGGAACGGAATTATTGTCACACGCAAGCCTGACTTAAGGCCAGTACTGAACGAATTGATCAGTACACGGGTGACCTTGAATGTAAACTTTCCATGTTACTATGTCCCAAAGGAGCATTAAGACTGCAAGAATACTATGTGTCAAAAACACATGTTAATGGATTACCTAGAATATGGAATGATATATTAAGTATGTGCATTGTTTCTTATAAATATAATCACCTCTACAGTGTATCATACGATCGATGCTTTTCTTTATATAAATGGAAGGATTATTTGAAAAGTTTACATGACCCTGCTAACATCTCCAAGGTCTGGACTCAAGATGTGTGAACAATATGCCGACGATTATTGTGTAAAGTGTAATAGTGCGAAGAACATGTATCTTGTTTCTAGAGGTCGCAGTTGTAAACTGGACTACAGAACAAGCTCACTTTTTGGGAGAATTACCCATTCGTCCTCTGATATCCGTCTCACGATCTGCTACCGTTATCTACAAATCTGCTTTCTGCTTATTGCAATATGTTCCCTTAACTTTCCTTCTGTTCTCGCAATTTAACCATCACCACGTTGTCGTCTCGATTCAACCAATATATTCCCACATTTGTTACATTCCTCTCTCAGTTCTAGTCTTTGCAACAAACACAACAACGTTTCTCGCGTTTCACTTTAGGCGCTTCTTCAACTTCCTGTCACACACGATTACTTCTACTTTCTTCCATGCCGCAAATCCTGTTTGTAAACTCACGTATACCTCCTTACCACTTCCATCCTCTATACACGCTGTTCTTTCCAAGTAAACCAAACGTTCAACTTGTTTATTCATCTTTCCATCTATAACATTAAGTTCAAACCTTCCCGCCACTCACATAATTCATTCACTGCCTTTCATACACTTCATTATCTTATATTTGTATTCGTTTGAGAGTCTGTACAATATAATGGGGTGGCACAGCTAATTTAACAACTTCGTTATTTATCTGTTCCAATCATCGGATGACCTCATCAAAATTCGAAATTGTGTTGGTGACATTATTGTGTTGGCCGTTACATACAGACGGTCACATTTTAAAATAGCTTTATTTTCACGCGCACACGCACGCACGCACACGCGTACGTACGCACGTACACTCTAGTAAACCCGAGCGTAGGAAGTTCACTAGTAATACTTGTCATGTGAAAGTGTTCATTACGCTAGGGCCGTGCTCACAAAGGGCTGCTGTCAGCAGTACCTCACCTATTTGTTTTATGTGGTGCCAATGTCTTAGTAATGTTGGGTGTAATTGTATATGAACGCAAGGAAGGCAATTTTCCATTATTTAATACACACGAACTCGCTTTTTTTGGTCAGAGCGCGATCATTAATGCGATCTATGTGGAATACCAACTTTCTAGGGTGGATGTTGGTTCATTACTCAAAATACCCGTTTGCCCCTTTCTAGTTTTCTAAGTGCTCATGCAGATTTGCTACCGTATGACTGAACGACCACGGAGACCAGACGAGGGTGGCAGAGGGATAAGAGGAAGACCGAAGTTAAGTTGGACGGATAGTGTTAAGAAATATAAAAAGGGCAGAGGTGACAGCCTATGGTGATAGAGAATTGCAAAATATCGCTATAGATGGAGGCGACTAGCTGAGAGGGTGGAACAAAGTAAATGATGTGGGTCCCACCCCGCGAGGGACCAAGAGGAAAATAAATATAAAAAGATGACCTAGTGGCGACACCACTGTACAGTAAAATACCCAGTAGTGATATTATTGTCCAACAGAGGACGCGCCAACGGGACTGTTGAGAAGTAGAATACACAGTAGTGGTATTCTTATACAGTAGAAAGAGGACCCAGTAACAATATCATTGTTCGACAAAAGACCCAGCAAACGAACAGAATAGCTGTTTCGGTTACGTTATCGAAGGGGAAAGACACGACACGAGGAGTGCGCATTAATGTGTGTGTGTGTGTGTGTGTCAATATTTCAGGTATCGATGTTGGCTCGCCGCACATTGATTACACGGAGCAGTACAGTTGAAAGGTATTTTATTTTAGATAAAAAATGCTATACATATATGTCACATTTAGTGTCTTTATTAATTTACTCACATATTGTTCGCGTGTCTTCATCCATGATGCTATAAATTATTAGCATTACAAATTGTTTATGAGCACACCAATGTGAATGCTATCGACCTGCACATCTACTTGCTTTGCGATCATCGTCATAATCATCATCATCTTCATCATTATTATTATTATGATTATGATCATCATCATCTTCATCATTATTATTATCATTATTATTATTGTTATTATCATTAATATCATCATTATCAGTACCCTCATTACCATTGTTACTGTTATTACTTCATTATTTTTTATACGATTTGATGTCGGTAGAACATCTTTTTAATAAACAAATGTTATAGCAATCATTTCTTCACTCCAGCAGTTGACCGTGTCAGTCGTAGAGAGCCACATAGAACATCTCCACAAAGATGTCTTCGCAGTCTTTGTCTGCCTTCAGCTGCGCGTACTGGGGCTGATATATGCTGATAATGGATCATTCCTTTACGTTGTCTAGCCAGTGTTCTTTTGGCGGTCACGCCTTCTCTTTTCGTGCATGGTACCTTGCAGGATGATCTATGATAAACTGTTATGCTGAATGACGTAGCCAACCAGGAGAGCTTTCTTAATCTCACCGTTGACGACAAGAGATTTCTAGCGGGGAGTCCAGTCCATTTTCATGTCTCACATATTAATTAATCAATCGAATGGTAATATTAGGGTTATTTTCCTGTTTATTGTCAAGAGAGAACTGCTGCATCATTGATAGTCTACACAAGATTAA
Organism: Lamellibrachia satsuma; assembly: GCA_033239005.1. Taxonomy (NCBI): domain Eukaryota; kingdom Metazoa; phylum Annelida; class Polychaeta; order Sabellida; family Siboglinidae; genus Lamellibrachia; species Lamellibrachia satsuma. Next base: position 1,800,962 of record BSQZ01000086.1, on the reverse strand, counting down.
AGTTGATACAACTACAGGTCTGCTTTTAATTAAAACAAATTATTTTGAAGCAATATAATAGTCTCTGATTCACTTAACTTTGGTGACTGGAAGCATACACATTATTATGTTGATTCTGTCCCATGCCATATGGGGCATGCCAGGGACAGGGTTGGCTGTAATTCTTTACTTCTGATGAGGGCGGGGAGGGGTATGCCCAGGAGGTGGGAGGTATGTCCTAAATTGATGGGAGGTAGGACATTTGCCAAACAATAGATGAGAGGTGGACCCTCGACGTATTGTGTGGGAGATGGGAGATTATATAGCCCTCGAAATAGATCGGATGTGGGAAGTTGAGATCCATGCCACCTCTCATTTATCGGTTGGGAGGTGCGAGGGTGCCCCCCGACTAGCCAGTACATCAGTGCATTTTCATGGCGTCATATGCCGACGTATTCAAGGACCCTGCTTCAGGGATCGTCTGCATCATTATGACGTCATTCGTTCCGTTGCTAGGCAACCGGGGACGTAATGGCACGGGATTGGCTAGAAGTTCAGGGACCATCTCAATTTTGTTTAATAACTAAAATAGTTTAACATTGGGAAGATAGGTGACCTAATAAACGTATTGCTGTTTGTCTGTATCACGTGTTATGCATAGTGAAGGGCGCCACAAACAACACGGCATGATTTCAGAAAACTACACCACTTCCCGAAGTCGGTATTTCGATGCGTAGCACTCGCAGCCTACACCACTTCCCAAAAGTATCGACTACGTCAGCGTTAATATTTGCATCGTTGTTTGCCGTGGAGACTTTCTTTTTCTTTCTTTGTCCTGCGGTAACCACAAATAACTGTTTGTGGTAGATATACGATTTAATTGCACATTAATGGCCAGACGTGTTAAATTTATCTAATCTATATCTTATCGCTCGCCACAGTAGTGGTCACAGTGGCGCCTCTGGGTTGTTACATTAGCAACTGTCCTGTTTCCGATAGATGGGGCGAGGCGATTTAGCGTTCGATACATCTTTGTCGTTGAGCTTTTCGATGTCTAGTTCGCACAACATCGGTACATATACAATTTAATTGTAATTCGTTGAGTTTTTGATAGTGTCAGTTTATTGTATTCAGTGGAGTTAAACGGACAGTTCGCACAACATTCGCACAACATCGGTACATATATGGCTCTCACAATAGCCGCACCTATGTGCCGATCGGGACGAAACTTCGCCCTGTCATCCGGTGGGCCCGTCAAACTAACTTGGGGGTGGTCGAATTTTCGAAATGCCCCGGGGGTGAGTGTCATAATTTAAATTGGAAGATAATAATGACGACGACACATTTGTCGCTAGATGTATACAGCAATTTTTTATAATTTTAAAGTTATGGCGGTTTGTCTGGGCTTAATGCATTCAGCGCGCTGTCAAGCGGCGTGAAGGCGCGTTGAACACAGTAGGTACGCTGGCAGTTGGGGTAAGCAAGTGTGAAGTGATCGATACGTTTTGCGAAGAGACGCCACTATACAACATCGCAACGGCGTGTTCGGAAGCCTCACTCTAAGGCAAAACGCAACGCGTTAAATGTATAGACATCACAGAGCCGGTCGATTGCTTCATGCGGTGATTATTATAAGAATAGTTGCGTCTATTTTCACATAATAAAGTTAAAATGTGATCCATATTTACAGTCACCGATGTGTCCCACTACTGAGTCTGTGACTTGTGTTTCATACTGTATTATAAAGGCGCTTTAATTATTGATCTAAATTTGCTTGTCCCAACTGGCAGCGCAAATACTGTATTCAGCGCCTGTGGCGGCCGAGTTAACTGCGACAGCGTGGGGTGAACGAAAGTTTCGAAACGACAGTAAGAGTATCCGAAGCCGGGTTCTCCCGATTGAGAGTCCGACGTTCTAACCGCTACGCCCCTCCACCCCCCGCCCCACTCCCGCAGTACTAAGTTGCACGACCAGGCAGGCAGGACATCGTCACTACTAATGAACTACGTTTTTTTTCTGTACGTAACACAGTGACATGTTCTTTTGAGGAGGACAATATTTATAAGAAACATTTCTCTGGTAAAATTAATGTGGAAAAACAAGCGTCAATTATGAGTTTCCATAGTGACTCAAATCCGCCACGAACAAGATGGGATAGAGCAGGCGCAACTGATTCAATATGTTTTGCTTTCCTACAAGCAATTGGGCAATTGTTTTCGTTCAGTTCTTTGCGCTTTGCGTATTTGACATCGCGTGTGGCCGATCACAGCTGTATATGTAAATGACAAAACGTGTCGTTTGCATGATTTAGGTATATGGTTTGAGGACACACTCTTGGTCTAGTTATTTCATCGGTAAATGTTAGCGAAATATTGTTAGGAAAAGACATATATCGAAACTTCAGTTTGGTCTGTTTGTATAATTAATTGTGGTCCACTACTGGTGTTAGTTGTATGCACCTGAGTCTGACGTTAGATTTAACAGGCACACCAAGTGACAGGTAAAACTTATCCAACAATGTGATTGACAGATAGAACACATCATATATGTTCAAACGCCTAAAATGCCTTGTTGATATCGTTAATAAAGTACACCAATATACCATGTTTATAACGAACAGTGTGAAGACTCCCATCGATATTACACAGAACTAACCAAAACGAAATGTAACCGAGGACAGAAAAAACTAAGAACAAAATGTTGCCACTCTTTCATTTGGTCACTCGGTCACTGGGTCACTCGGTCACTCGGTCACTCGGTCACTCGATCACTCGGTCATCCATTATTTCATCCAGACGTCCGGCCGCTAAGACCGCGATACACTGAGGGTCTAAAACATTGATATCAATACCTCGTGTGAAAAGACCACCAAAAGCAAAGTGTATTTGTAAGACGTTTTAGTTGGGGTATAACCGGACTAGTTAAAGCAAAACAATGTCCATGTTATTAGATGCATTTGAGTGAGAATGAAATAAGTATTCAGAAAGCAGCATAATTGTTGTTATAGCATCTAAGGGCATTGTTGACCTATATAACAGCGGTCGTAAGTGATGGTTCTCTAGCGGCAACTACTACCGAACCGCCAGCGTCCATTGCAGCAGACGAAGAAAGGAATATTGTAGGCCCTGTTACTGCAACAGGCGTTGTTGTTCCCCTTTATTTGAAGTGTTCCGGCGCAGCAGATGTTGGAACGACTATTGTAGGAGCTTGTACCGCAACAGGCGTTGTTGTTCCCCTTGATTTGAAGTGTTCCGGCGCAGCAGATGTTGGAACGAATATTGTAGGCGCTTGTACCGCAACAGGCGTTGTTGTTCCCCTTGATTTGAAGTGTTCCGGCGCAGCAGATGTTGGAACGACTGTTGTAGGCGCTTGTACCGCAACAGGCGTTTTTGTTCCCCTTGATTTGAAGTGTTCCGGCGCAGCAGATGTCGGAACGACTGTTGTAGGCCCTGGTACCGCAACAGGCGTTGTTGTTCCCCTGGATTTGAAGTGTTCCGGCGCAGCAGATGTTGGAACGACTATTGTAGGCCCTGGTACCGCAACAAGCGTTGTTGTTCCCCTTGATTTGAAGTGTTCCGGCGCAGCAGATGTTGGAACGACTGTTGTAGGCCCTGGTACCGCAACAAGCGTTGTCACTGCCCTTGAACTGAAGTCTACCGGCGCAGCAGATGTTGGAACGACTATTGTAGATCCTGTTACCACAACAAGCGAATTGAAGTTTTCCGGCGCAGCAAATTTTGAAAAATTCAACGTACTTGCCACAATCTGCAACACACAGCATGGACAAATATGACATGCAAACTAACAGAATTAGATTGTCTCATATCAGTTGCAAGCATCCTCGCAAGCAAGGGGCTGCAGGGTACACAAGAAAACCCGGCAGATAGACCTGTTGAAACATGGATTTTTCAGCTGCTTAACGCTTTTCCCTCCGCTGAGTTTTCAGTAGTGTACACAGGCTTTTTAGTGCGGGTACTTTTTATGAGTACATTTTGTGTGGCTGTTTGACCCTAGCTCTCGATGTGAAGTGTTATTAGTTATTGGTTGACTAATGTATATATATATATATATATATATATATATATATATATATATATATATATATATATATATATATATATATATATATATATATATATATATATATATATATATATATATATATATATATATATATATATATATGTAGACCTTTATACATTGCGTGTTGTGTTACTATATTTTTCATTATGGATTGTTTCATGAATGTTTGGGTGGTTAGCCCACTTTTCTCATTTATCATGTTTGATTTTTCTCTTTGTACATGCATGTGTATGGTTAATCCACTTCGTAAGGGCTTTTCGCCATTCCATGCCAATGATTAATACGGTATTAAATAAATGGAATGCCAATGTTTCGCTCATACATGTTTCAAGGTATGACTGGTATTTACAGAAAATAACTCAGGCTCCACGCCAGTTTATTAAAAACAAGTCATCAGATTTAGTAGGGAGATTTTTATTAATGACACAAGACGCAGGCATGCGAAATTGATTTTTCAGTTGCTGTGTAAAAACTCATAAAAAAAGTTCTATTCACTTTCAAATCATATAAAGAATTGACTTTAGTCGTTATATGCGATTAGGCTCAAAATAGTCGATATACAAAATGGCAAACAGTCTGCGGGTCAACGCCAATTACGGGCGTGACTTCCTTCGTGATTTCCATCCTCTCGCCGATCACATGACAAACATACGAAATTTCACGTACGGTTTTCAGCGTTTCTGTTTTTTCACTAGATTTAATGTTTGACCAAACATTAAGTAATTTCATAGTTTAGTTGATGCTTTCACGCACAAAATGTACACAACAATGTTCTGCAAACGAGAATGGCATGATATATAAATGGACAATTCCACGTTTCATCAGGTTTATCTGCCAGTGGTATTGTAGTATTTCTACAGCCCCTGGCTCACGAGGATGGATGCAAGTAGATCGTTTCTATATAAAATATACAAATTTATATTGACACATTTTAGACGCCATTATAAATACATTGATGACCACATAGCTAACTTGAATATGCAAATGTTCCATGTTATGCCAAGCTGTTGTGTTTGTTGTAGGAAACCTACAACATATGGTCAACAATAACACGAACAACATACAGACATTTCAATACATTGTACATGATTTGATCACTAATTGTGTTGGATAACGGAGCGTCAAAAGCCCTTACTTGGCAGCCGCCCTTGGATATAGGCATTGAATGACCAACTGTTGCATGTCTTATGTATGCTTTAGATATAAAACTCTATTTTACGCAGTATTTCGGACAACGGCCGGTGTGGTTACATGGGCGATTATTGTGTACACTCGTCGGATTGTGAAAATGGCTCATATCACTGAGATGATTACCTGTTGATCTAATTTTATGGATTCTCAACCCCGAAGCGTCACTTTCATCAACGAAGATAGTGGCGACGACAAGGCTGATAAGCAGTACGTACGTCAGCTTGCACCACCTAGTAAGACATTTGATAATAATAACAATAAATTTCTTATATAGCGCCCCACCCAAATATTGTTCTGCAACGGTGTATACATTATAAATACACATTAAAACCACTATTGTATAAACATATACAATTATTACTAGTAATACAGTAAAATATATTTTCCATGTAAATAGTTAAAATTAATAAACACAAAGCTATACTAAATATATCTAGATGGGGGCACGATAGCATACCGGTTAGAATGTCGGACTCTCAATCGAGAGAACCCGGTTTAAAATCTGGAATCTTTGGCAAGTTTGATCACACCACATTGCCACAGTTCACTCAGCTGTATACATGAGTACCTGGCAATACATACAGTGGTGGATATGTGAACGAATAGTCTTCGTGAAGTAATTGCAGCTAAATGCTTCCCAGAGAAGTTGAAATGGCCTTGGAATGAACAGGTCTGTCAGGGGGTGAAGTGTAAAGCGATTTGAGCAGTCCTAAGGACTGGATACCGCGTTATATAAGAAATTACCTTTTAGATAATAATAATAATAATACATTAAAGAATTAAACTTATACATTAATTAAAATATTCAATTAATTGTAATCATTAGATAAGTATATAAATTAATAAGTAATCAAAAAGTCATTATTAAAATAAATAATATATACATATATATATATATATATATATATATATATATATATATATATATATATATATATATATATATATATATATATATATATTAATTCATTAATTAAGATCACAAAGGATAAACATTCTATATAATCATAAAGTAATTTTGTTTAAGGTGCATCTTGATGATACAAAATAACGATGACACCTCGGGTAATGTTAAATTAGTAAGGATGTTTCAGTCATTATATGTTATCTCAGGGAATGGACAAAGAGCATACACGCACCAGAATACTCACATTACATTAACACATTTTACAATATGATCTAGACACAAGTCGTCAGAATGTTCTGATGTTATTCAATTTTAGGAAACACAAAACACAAACAAACTGGACACGGGAACATAGAAAAAATCATAAAATGGCAGATACTTTTCTCGTCACAAACATCAAAGTAAATTACTCAAATTACTGGGTTGATTAGAATAAATATAACACAAACAATGATAATGATACATTATTATGTAGAAATATGTTATGGCAAAACGTACACATTGTTTTCAAACTTAAATATTAAGGAAGTTAACATAATGTAACGGTAAAAAGATAACACTGTGTAGTAAAGATAAGAAAGTACTCCATCTCGCACAGTATCATACACGAATTGATCACAATATCGACAGGTTCTATAAAAGTATGAGTACGTTAAAAAATTGCCATCAAAAATGTATTACTTTAGATGGCAATAATGTTAAATATTTTGTTACCACGTGGCGTTACAAGAATATGGATTGTTTTGGTCATCGTATCAACAGGTAAATAGAAGCAAGCGTTTCTGATATAGCATTTGTCTTGTCCTTATGGTAAATCTGTGCGTTTTGCAGTATCATTGCTGTAGCAAAGAAAGGTTGTGGAGTAACGTTATGGAGGAATGCGATCCCGTTTAAAAATCTGAATGTCTGAAGAACGCTTCGTAGACACTCGCTTGGGAAGTACTTCAACGAAAGCACCACTTCAACGGCTGCGGCTATCATTGTCCCATGTCAATTAATTCGTGACTGCAAAGTCAGGCTTTCATGTCTTCAAAACAGTGACGGCGATGATGAAGATAATCATAATTATAACAATAATAAATTAATTAATAAATAGTATTAATAATATATACAAGCTACATTCGTTACACATTAGTCACTCTACTTACATTATTGCTGTTTTCTGGTGGCTGCGACAAGGATGCTTCACTGCAAGACTATCACTGACAATTGACTGGGCTACAGGCAGCCTTTATAGTAGAAATGTTGCCAAGGAGCGAGCGGCAATGAATCGTGGGTGCACAGCGCTTAAATTATCATTGTTAGATCAAATTATGGACTAGGGGGCTTAAGTTGCTGGTGGGGATAAAGTCTACATAACGTTCCTGGCATTCGTCATTCCCGAATGGACGATATGACACTGCTATTTACACTTTAGGCTAATCCTTTAAAAAATATCCCTTTCTCGTCATTTTCGGATTGCTGGCAGGGGAAGATCCCACCTAAAATTGTTGGCTTTAGTCATTCCGGACTCAGGGAACCCTAATAGAACAGGTGACATTGTTTTTAGCCGTGGCGTCATTTTTATTAAGACAAGTCACCTTTTTGTCACCCTTAGTGATAGCTGGCAAGGGAAGGCCGCACGTAAAGTTGTTGACATTGGTACTTCCACACTGGGGGAACCCCGAGGGAAGATTTGACACTGCTTTTACTGCGTTGTTGTCATTCCCAATATTAATGCCCCCTTTTTCTCAGCTTTTGGGGGTTGCTGGCAGGGGGAAGGCCCCACCTAAACTTGCTGTCATTGGTAATTCCCTAAGTGCCCCTTTCCCACCATTTGGGGGTTGCTGGCAGGGGAACAATTGTTGGCATTGTTCATTCCATACTCAAGAAACCCCAGTGAAATATTTGACACTGTTTTAGCGTCGGTGTCATTCCCGTAGATACATGCCCTCGTTTTGGCGCCTTTTGGGGGTTGCTTGCAGGGGGATTCCGCATCTAAACATTTTTCCATTGGGCAACCCCCCATCGTTTCAATAAATAAAAGCTCTTGGCTCCCGGTCTGTAGGCAAGGTGCAACCGAATCGATCAGCATAAATGGTCTTCAAAAATTGTATGTTATGGGAGACACTACATTTTGGGGCGCTAACTGGTGAGCAAAGCCGATGAGTATTATTTTTGCTTTAAATGTCAGCTAGTTACAAGTCAGCCTCTAAGGTTATTACCATGTCACTAAACCAACCACCCACCAACACTGTATGCATCAGTTTGAACTCTCGTCCACAAAGCACCAGGAGGGCACCGATCTATGTGCTCGTCCTGATGACCTGATTGTATGTGTTTATTTTACTAAGTTACATTTAGCAATAAGTAGTTAATATTGCTCTGGATGACAATATTGCTCTTATTAGACAAAACATTTAGTTTGTTTATTTTAATACTTTGGAAGCTACATATAACAATGCAAACAGTATACATTGCCCTACAAAACGTATTCGCTGTTCGGCATTTCACAACCAGTATTCCACAAATAGTTTACAAACACAAAATACGTCCTTGGTCAACGGAGCACGCGGACACCTGGAGTTGGAACAACGCCCACGAACTTTGCTAGATTCAGTGAACACTTATGGGGTTGTTTGACCAGGGTCACGTTGACGTGGACTGAGCTGTTGAAAGTAAACGAGGCGAGGCAAGGAGTGGTTTACGGAGAAACATGTTAATTTAATCTAAACTGACTCACTTATAAATTTTAATTGTAGTTCGAGCGTTTTCGAAAATAACTAATATAAGGATATACTTTCATGATTAATTATAGTTTACCGTTCGTTATTTTCCTACACAAAATATATGTCCTTAGTCCTCGTAAAACGATGCTGGTAAAAGTACTACACTTTTTTTACAGAACATGTTAGACAATAAAGGTGTATTCAAATAGCACACAGAAATCAGAACAGAACGTTTCAATCATTAAATCATCAACAGCTCGAAAGATGGCCTGAGTCTACACACCTTTGAGTCTACTCACCTGTCTTGTTCCGTGACTCTGTACAGTATACATCGACGAGGCATCCATAAGAGTTATGTGTGAAAGGTCGAATTATAAACTTTGATGGGCTTGGCTCTTTGACTGCGCCACCTCTTTCACGAAACACCTGCATTGCGCATTTCTTCATAATAATGGGGACTAATATATTTTGTCTCCACTGTAAGAGTTATTGCCATGAACCATTTAACCTTTAGCCTTTAGCCTTTAGCAACGACCCTTTAAATAGTACCCGAATGTCGTTTATCAAAGTCACTAACTTGCACTTGCTCGAGTTCCACAATGCCAACGATTGACGGTTGTGTAGCACGCAGCATTAAACTATTTAGCCCCGGTCCATATGCTTACAAACACAAGACATTTGTTGCACATTTTCCATATCGCCAACGAGCCACCGCCACAAAAAAAACATTGTTGCCTGCGTATCACTTTAGGAATACTGTTACGCATATTTAGTAATTGTATTAGTATGTATGTATGTATGTATGTATGTATGTATGTATGTATGTATGTATGTATGTATGTATGTATGTATGTATGTATGTATGTATGTATGTATGTATGTATGTATATGTATGCATGTATGTATGTGTATATGTATGCATGTATGTATGTATGTCTGTATGAATCTTTGTACGTATGTACGTTCGTATGTATATATGTATGTATGTATGTATGTACGTGTGTGTATGTATGTATGTATTTATGTATGTATGTATGTGATATAGGGCAAATACAATCATCTCTGCCGCCCCGAGCTTGCAAGACGCTTGTCACGTCGCGACTCGACTTCACAAATACGGCCCTGTACGGCCTTACCGGAGCCTTGCTGCTTCGACTCCAGATGCGCGAATTCATTTTAAACTGTTGACCTTTATGCAAGGAGACGTGCATGGAAACACTCCACGTTATGTAAACACATCTGCAGTTGTATTGACTCCCGAAGGGAAAACTACTAATTTCAATACAGGAGTACTCCAAGGAGACCCTCTTGCCACATACCTATTCATTATAGTCTTGGACTACGCATTAAGAACTGCGATTGATGACAGAGAAGAACTAAACCTAACCAGACGCAGAAGCTCCAGAAATCCAGCATCATATCTCTCTGACTTGGATTATGCCGATGACATCGCTCTGTTCGCTGACATGATACAAGAAGCAGAACTTTTACTTCACAAAGTGGAAAGTGCTTCCAAATCTACTGGACTATTTCTCAACCCAAGCAAAACAAAGTACATCCATATCAACCCCTTGGCTAATGATAGCGTTCACTCATCAGATGGGAATCAAATTGAGAAAGTAGAGGATTTTTAAATATCTCGGATCCTACACAACTACTACTCTCAGCATGACATCCAATGCACAAAAGCACAGGCATGGGCAGCAGTTCACGCCCTTGACAAAGTTTGGAGAGCGCCCATCTGCAAACTCACCAAATTGAAGATTTTCAGGACGACGGTTGAACTGATCCTGATATATGGATGCGATTCGTAGTCGCTAACACAATCAGTAGAAAATGCACTGGATGGCACCTACACAGAAATGCTGCAGAAAATTCAAAATGTGTCATGGCGCTACCACATGACCAAACAAGAACGGTACGGCTCCATCCCACAGATCACCATCATCGTCTTGGATCGCCAACGGCGTCTTAATCTGGCAGGTCATGTGATGCGCCATGACGAAGCAGCCAACAAAGTCCTGCTCTAGAAGCCCGATGGCCCACGGAGAAGAGGTCAACCATCAACTACTCTACAAAACATACTAGAGAAAGACACAAACCTCAGCAGGACAAATGTAATAGCAGCAATGAAAAACCGAAACCTCTGGAAAGAAATCATCATGTCACCACATTAAGTGGATGGCATAAGAAGAAGATATATATATATATATATATATATATATATATATATATATATATATATATATATATATATATATATATATATATATATATATATATATATATATATATATATATATATATATATATATATATATATATATATATATATATATATATATATATATATATATATATATATATATATATATATATATACATACATATATATATATATATATATATATATATATATATATATATATATATATATATATATATACATATATATACATATATATATATACATATATATATATACATATATATATACATATATATATACATATATATATATATATATATATATATATATATATATATATATATATATATATATATATATATATATATATATATATATATATATACAGCGTTGGACACTCGATAAGCCGTTAACTTCCTTTTCAACTTGCCATCTGGAATGGAAGATGTTACTTTTGGAGTGTGACTCCATAATTTGACGACTCGAATTGCTACAACATTTGTTGGGCACATTTTCCCCGAGTCCAAGTCCAAATCATCAACATGCACATCCAAGTAAAGTCTAGTGCGACAATCGTGTACTTGATGACTCTATTCCCGCAGCCGTCGGAATGAGACAATGGTAGGATGTTTGAATTAAGCGTACAAGCTGTAGTGTTGTGTTACCCATTAGAGGCGCCACGGTATAACGGACCATCGTGTATAGCAATGGTAAATTATGAGTTATTAATAAGTATATTATATATTTATATAAGAGGATAAAACTTGAAGTCACAGGTGCGAACTCGATGGATGATGTGTGTTAACTGGACCGGACTGAATGGCCAATGAATCACTGACAGACCTGCGGAACAGACAAAGAGCGTCGGTGCTCTTTGTTAGACTCTGGCAGGGGTAATCAATATTGCATTGACCAACTGTACGGTCAGGCCGCACATTTGTCTAGTGTCTACACACGGAGTAGATAGATTAAGAACAACATTTCAGACAAGAGGCCAGGCAATAGGTCGTCTCTATAGTTCGTATAAAGTTACGGTTTCCATACATTCTCTCTATTTGACTCTCAATTCTGTCAGCTTATGTATTGTCTTATGTTGGACGAGTGTCCCTTCAATCACGAAGTCATTCTCCCCACATATGTCACACAATCTGCTGCCGTTATCAATCATTGTACCTGTTCCGTGTTTGCCCATGATCCTTTCCCTGTTAGTGTTGTTGCTCCCAACTCGTGCATTGACATCTCCAAGAACCACTAGTACGTCATGTTTGGGGATGTCTTCCAAAATTTACTGAAGACTGTCATAGAAGTTATCTTCCAAAATTTACTGAAGACTGTCATAGAAGTTATCTTTTTCTTCTTTTTCTGCTTCCTCTGTAGGTGCGTAACAGGTTACCACTGAGAGTTTAATAAATCTGGACTTAAATCTAGCATAAAGAAATCGTTCAGTTATTGGTTTCCATTCAAGAAGAGTGTTACCTTTCTCCTTCTGGATGATCAGGGCTACTCCCTGTCTATGCTGGTTGTCCTCTCTGCCTGACCACAGTATGGTGTCTCCTATCGCCAGTTGTCGTTTTCCAGCTCCAGTCCATCTAGCCTCCATGATACCTAGAAGGCTGATTTTGTATTGGTGCATTTCATGGAGAACCTGTGCCAGTCTTCCTGTCTGATATAGTGTTCTCACATTCCAGCATCCGATGTTGATAATAATTTTTTTATGTGTAAGGAGATCCGCCATCGGGGTGAAGACTTCCTTGCGGGTTTGGTCCCCATCCTTCATAAGTCCAATTGCCTGTACTGCTTCTCTCCTACCGCCCGGTGCAGTTTTCTCTCTTGTTTCAGTTTCCGTAGCTAGGCTGTTTTTAAGGGGTGGGGTCGCTGGCCCCACGCCCAACCCTCCTCTTTTTTCCGGGCTTGGGACCGGCAGGAGATTCTCAAAGAGCATTTTCCAGACAGAGTTTACGACTAATACGATCTTCAAAATTCAAATTACTAATCAATGTGACTCCGATATCTTTGACGGCGGTGATCCGGGGTGGACACGGGCTTAAGATGGTGTAATAAAAATATATGCAATACTTTTTGTTAGTGAAAGTCATTATGCAGCATTTGTCTGCATTACGTTTGAGGTGCCAGGTCTTCCACCAAAGGCACAAGTCCTTCTGCACCAACTGACAATCGGTCACCGAAGAAATTTCTCTAAACAGTTTGGAATCAACAGCATAGAATGTTATTTTACATTCATCAAAATGATTAGTGAGATCATTAATATACAAGATAAACAGAAGTGGGCCAACTTGTGAACCTTGTGGTACACCAGACAACACCGGCTTCCGGTCAGATGCTTTGCCTTTGAGTGCAACATATTTTTTTAGGTTGAGGAGGTAGGACAGCAACCATTGTAAGCCTATGCATTTTCCAGAATACCCATATGATTTACGTTTGTGAATTAACAGTGGGTGGATCACTGAATCAAAGGCTTTACTAAAGTCCAAGTAAACAGAATCAACTTGTTTCTTTTGTCAATAGATTCAGAAATGGAGTCCAAGTAACAAGCTAAGTTAGATACTGTGCTTCTACACCTCACAAATCCGTGTTGGCTGCCCGAAATGATGTTGCGCTCATGGTTACGCAATGAGTCATGCACCACTTTCTCAAAAAGCTTTATTAAATAGCGGTAAAAGATATATAGGTCTATAGTTACAGTTATTTCGTTTATCTCCCTTCTTACACACAGGAATAACATTTGCGCGTTTAAACAGGTTTGAAAAGTTCCACAGTTTAAGGACATATTAAAAAGGTACAGTTAGTGGTCTTGCCCATTTTGTGGTACATTCCCTGAGTAATACACGTGATATATTATCACATGTTTTATTTACATTGGTGATTCTTAGTACCCCGATGACATTTTCATAAGACACACTGGTGTGCAAAATTTGGTCTGATTGAAAAGGGGATATAATATTGGGATAATGAAGATTATCTACCGATGTAAAGACAAATTGAAAATAGTCTGAACATAGTTCGGCTATATCAACTGGACTGCCTGCCTCGATGTCGTTATATTCCATTGAGTTAGGAGTGTTCACATTCGTTTTCTTACTTTTGGCTAAACTGAATAGGCGTTTACTATTTTGTTTAACTGATTGTTCGATTTGTGACATGTAGTCACAATAATTTTCTCTTTTAAGTTTCTTAAAATTGGTTCGTAATTCGGAAAATACTTGATATTCAGTTAATGAATATGGGCGTTTCCACGTTTTGTGTGTGTTGTCTTTCTGTTTCAGGGATGATATCATAATATATATTGTTATCATACCATATGGGGTACTTACGTCATCGAATGCGGATACGAGGAACACATTCATTTATAGCAGCATACAGAAAGTCATAAAATATATCAAAACCATCGTCAGTGCCGGTTGTGTCAGTGATAAGCGACCACGGGCTACAATTCAATAAATGTCTGTGTAAAAGGTGTGTAAAATCTACTTAGCGATAGTTGTACACAAAACGTTCCGCATGTTCCTGCTTTGGTCGGCGGGCGCACAAGAGTTCACAGTGCTGGGCGTCATGGGTGGATTTCATCGCCTTCTCTGTTTTCTAAACGTTGCATTGGCCACCGTGCACACAGACGAGGCCACCGTGCACACAGACGAATTTCAGTATGTGCTCGTTACACGTGGGGTCTTCGTTACGCTGCATTAGACTGTATTTACACAATATTTCTACACGCGCGCACACACGCACGCACGCACGCACGCACACACACACACACACACACGCACACATACACACCTGTATTTTTGCGGCAGTATTCTTACAACGATGCTTTGCACCAAAAACAAGTTTGAAAAATAAACATTGTACCTAAATAATGTCATCCTGTTTGCAATATGCTAATATTATCGACATAGCAGGGGAAGGTGGGGCATGTCCGCAACACGTAAGGTATAATGTGCCATAACTAATGAACGCTGCATGCCAGAAGGGTAAAATTTCGCCTTGTTAATCAATATATTTAGTACAACAATTTCCCAATATTTAACTCCACTAAGAGAAATGTGCGGATATGCCCCAGGGTACTGAGGCATAACCGCAAAGGCACGTGGTAACATGCCTCACGCATTTCAGTCATTTGCTACAGAGCAGAATATGAATTGCAATTAAACATTTAATATTGCTGAACATTCTATGTTTTGCTGGGTGCATCCGTAAGAATTACATGGGGATCAAATGCACCTTATAAATACTATAACATAATCAGCTGTAGTCTACATTATAACATTACCTAAATTTGGCGTTATCTGGCGAAGTTGATGCATAATATTGGTCTGTCTCAACTACAGCGTGCACAAAAAGCCGCGCGACGAAAAAACCAAAATACGCAATACAAACAAAATTATAATTATACACTTCAAGATACACGAACAATGAAACCACGTTAATCATCGCGTCATAAGTCTACTGTCTTTAACACACCCTACCTCAAAATCCTACCTCCCACATATTTTTAGGCCAATCTAACATCGTTTGTATGAACAACCTCCTATAATGACTCATACTTCCGTTAATACGGGCGAATCAAATAAAATATGTTGTTTAGTAACATCTACACAATGACGTCACGTTATGTAGATGGACTTTTTACATTGGGCCTTACCCGCACGTGACTGGGACATATCCGCACATGACTGGGGTAAATCCGCAAACGCTTGTGCTCCACCCAACTATCAGCTGTGGCTCCAAGAAGCTACAGCATGCGCAGCGGCGCCACAATCCGGTAGACTGTTTCGACAGGCGGGCCAAACCAGGTGAGGGTAGCCGACGGGTCGAAAACCCTCAGTGAGATAAGGCTTGTCTAAACAAAATTATGTGGCAATGGGCAAGCGACGAAGCGGCAGGTGTGGGTACACTGGCTGCCACAAGCCGCAGGCGGCTTAGGCCATATGTTCGTTCTCCATTGACATGGAGCAGCAGTGGGATTCGGCAGCCCCCTGATCGACTGAGCAGACCTTTTTAGGAGTACACTGCTCACCTCTATAGTCTGAGGAGGTGGCTAGAAAAGGTGCATTAAACATTGCCTTCTCCACTCTTCCCTGGCCAGAATACCGCGTCCGGGGGGACCGTATCACTGCGGTCGTAACAACACAAAGAAACATTTGAAGATCATACCTCTCACCATTGGCTCATGGAATTCCCAATTCCAGAACCGTGCTGAGTGTACAAAGAGGGTGCAACCAGTGAGAAAAACAGAACTGCTGCAGCAGAACAACGGAGGCAAGCCAGAAAGTCAAGAGCCAGCGGCCCCCCGACAACTCATGCGGCTGCCATCCTCTGTCCACACTGCCAGAAAATCTTCCAGATGCTGATTGGCCTCTTCAGCCTCCTGTGCATTCAAATATAAATCCAGCCCCCCCGGATGACTGAAGTTGTCCTCGTCGCTTCGTGATGGACGAAAGACGACGTGTTGTAATCGCACGTAAATCACTTATTCCTTGTGTGCAGGGTTTGTGGCATCGTACAAGACGCCCACATACCACTGAGGAAGTCGCTTAGCAATGATGCCGTCTTGTTGGATATAATTCCCCAAAATGCGACATCTAGCAGTGGTGACTCAACTCCCGGCACGATGATCTCACTGCAATTCCAATCAGGTACATCGATAAACGAGACCCATGTGTAGCATTCTCATTAACGATGTATATATAATACATTAAAAAACAATAGTTATTACGTTGAACATATTCAGGAAATCCAACATGATCAAATGAGTTGTGTATACTTTGTGTTTCAGAAAGTGAACAAATGTAGGACAATATTGTAAAGTATGTGGTGTCCAAACGATGACAATTAGATTAATTACTATTACTCATTGCTTTTCCCGCTATTCCAAAAAGGAACCACGGTGACAGTGGCGACATCTTACAGCGCGAAGATGGAACGCCTCTTCCTGAACGTTGGTTTCACGCCGACAGCAGCGTTCTTGAAGAAAACGGCTGGACTATGTGGCTTCATGGACGATGACGTCACGAATGACCTCACTGGTCCTGGTGGAACTTTGTACAACAACACTGATGAGTTTGCGGAGAGTTGTGATTCACCAGACGTTCATCTGGTGCTTGTTGCTTTGTATGGTAACTTTGTTAATATGCGTTTTCTTTGAATTTTCGACCACACTGGGTACCCATACTGTGGTCCTACTTTCGCATTAAGCTGTGTAGTGCAGGACACACATGTAAATAGTCCGCATTCACGATTAATCCGCACTATAGTCACCATCCGCCGCACAATAGCCACACCCAAAATAGTCCAACCTATAAATACGCCACACTGACTCAGACAGACAGACTGAATAATGAACCGACGATCGCACACCTCTATAGAAGGAAGCGCCGTCACTTTCCAGAGTCTCACTCCGATTGTTCTGCCAGCTAATAGTAAGTATGAAAGTATAACATTGACGCTGTGAGCAGGGTTATTCTGCTTGTAATTATGCGCTAACATTACCAAGCAGGGTATTCTGCTTGTCACGATATTATTTATGCTTGACAGTGTTAATCAGGAGAAGCCTATCGGCTTTCAAGGGTTAATGTTGACAACTTTGTGAGACAGTTTCAAAAGCGTGATAAAGAACCTGTCGACTTCGTCGTACACTTTAGTTAGTTTCGTATTCGAACTAGGCTAGGTTCAACATATTATTTAGAAAATTAATTTTGACGCCAAAATTACTTTTGAGCGTGGCCGCATCGTGGCTGCGTCTGTTGCTTAGTTACACCCAACTTATTGGCATTCAACCCTGATTGGCATTTAACCTTTACGACAGCATTGTGTTTATTTCATTTTCAAGTAGTGATTTAGGTGTTGTTAAAGACTAGTTCGATATTTTGTAAATTAATTGATATCACTAATGATGTCACTGCTATTATCAGGCTAGTACACTGACTATTTTTATTATATGAAAGCCTGACATTATCGCCAAATCTATGTGGAATAGACGCACGTTTGCGATTGGTTATCCTGTCCTTAAATTATATTTGTGTATGCTAAATATTTAGTTCCATTATTTGGTGATTTATCTTGCTATCTTGTTCTACTGACAAAAATGAATCAGTAATTGTTTATTACCAGTTATGTTTCTGAAATGTTCAGACAATACAATTTGGTCTTATTTTGAATTATTATAATCAACTTTGTTAAATATTGTTACATTTCTAAACGCAGTTGGACATAACAACACAAACATGGCCCCTACGATAAATATTTATGTTTGCACTAGATCAGAACTATAGGCGTTGTTTGATGACGTTAACTCACAAAATCAAAAAAATATTTGGAAGGTTGTGACCTAATTGAAGATAAGCATTTGACTGCTGAATTTGTTACATCTGATACACGTCCATACACTGTTGCACTGTGGAATATGACGACAAACGTATAACAGACAAGACTCATACAGACTCGTGTTCGTTGACCCAAAACGAGGGGGGAAATAGATAGTGTGCAGTAGCACCGATGAACAGTAGTATCGTGCAGTGATAGTTCCGCTGGAAGATGGCACTGCGACAGTCATGTTCATGGACTTCGGAATATCGGAGAATATCATCGCTGAAGAACTGCGATACGTTCGCCCGGAGTAGATTTGGTAGATAATTTAACACAAGACTCTGAAGAAGCTGATAGAGGCAACATATTTTAAACTCTATGATTGCAAAGCATGATCTACCCTTATTTGATGTATTGTTGTTGCATTTAAATCAATTTACATAAGATATGTTTGAAAAGGCTTGATTCGGCACCAACTATATTAAATGCAATCTCGAGAATGTTCAAATGTAATAAATATAAAATGTTAAATTAACTTTGTTTTTAACATGTGCTAGCCATTCATTGCTTTGTGTATTATTATAGCAACTACGTCTTTCTTACATTCCTGTAAGATCGACAGATACAACATATTTTAAACTCTATGATTGCAAAGAATGACCTGCGCTAAGATGATGCATTTTTTGTTGTATTTAAATCAATTTACATACGATATGTTTGAAAAGGCTTGATTCGCGAGTAGCTCTGCCGACGACACAGACACCCACTACATTTCCTGCATGAATGATTTCTTGACAAACTGGGACACGCTATTTAACGGCGACACCTCTTTCATGGAATGTCTGCTGACGCTGTATATCAACAACATACACATGTTTATGATACATTTTTATATTTCAGTTAAAAGACAATCGCCAAGGAAACTGTGGACTGTGTATACTGCTTCATGTATTGGGAATTGTCTACCTCATATATATTGAAGTACGAGTACAGTATGCAATCAGTAATCAACGTACCATTGCATGGTTGAAACCCGGTTGTTAATTTGTATGGGCAAACAAGCACTCGGAAAACATTACACTTTGCTAAATGTCAAGAAGGGCAACGATAGTCAGGGGAAATTAACTGTGGGGCGCGATAGCATACCGGTTAGAAGCCCGGACTCTCAATGGAGAGAACCCGGTTTCAAATCCCACTGCGGTCGCTTCGAAACTTTAGCCACAGTTCACTCAGCTGTATAAATGAGCACCTGGCAATACAGACAGTGGTGGATATGTGAACCAATAGCCTTCGCACAGCAATTGCAGCGTGGCTGAATACTTCCCAAAGAAGTTGAGATGGCCTTGGAATGAACAGGTCTGCCAGGGGGTGAAGTGTATAGCGCGTACGTACCTTTACCTTTACTTTTAGTACTGGTTATTCAACCATTTATGGACGCATTATTGCAACGGGATTTACGAATGTTACATAATAAAAAATGTACGTTCTGATATAACGTGGTACCCAGTGGACCTTTGGACTGCTCAATACGCTTTACACTCCCCTCCTGGTAGATCTGTTTATTCCAACGCAACCTTGACTTCTCTGGGAAGCATTCAGCCACGCTTCAATCACTGCGCGAAGACAATTCGGTCACATATCCACCTCTGTATAAAGCCAGGTAATCATTTGTACAGTTGAGTGAACTGGTGTCACGTGGGGTGAATGAAATTGATAAAGTTTCGAAACTGCAGTAAGAGGATTCGAACCCGTTCGAACCCGGGTCCGGCGTTCTAACAACTACGTCACTGCGCCCTTTACCCCACTCCTCGAACCATTAATTGCCCGACCAGGCAGGCACTACTAATGAACCATTTCTTATGTTGTAAACAAGTACAAATCTTGTCCTTACAGCTTAGTGGACGGAACACACTGACGTGTTCTTTTGAGAAGAACAGCATTCATTACAAAAATGTATCTGCTTCAACTAATTTGGAAAGACAAGCGTGAATTATAAGTTTCCATAGTGATTCAAATCCGTCACGAACAAGATGTGTCACAGCGCAGGCGCAACTCATTAAATGTGTTTATCTTTCCTACAAGCAATTGTGCAATCGTTTTCTTTAAGTTCTATGCGTTTTAATTATTTGATATCGCGTACAGCCGATCACAGCTGTACATATAAATAAATGAACTTGTCGTTTGCACGATTTAAGTATGTGTTTTGAGAATAAGCTCTTGGTCTAGCTATTTCATTATTAACTGTTCGCGAAACGACGTATGTATATCAACATCACAAAACTTCAGTTTGATGTGTTTGCACAATGAATCGTGTTCGACTAGTGATGTTATTTGTCTGTGCCTTTGTAGGAAGTTAGATTAGAAAGGCCCACGTAGTGACTGGTACACTTCATGCAAGGATTTGGTTGACAAACAGAACATGTCATACCTGTTCAAATACATAAAATGCTATGTTGACTTCTTCAATAAACTATCACCAATCTAACATGTTTATACCGAACATTGTGAAATATCCTATCGATATTACATGGAACTAAACAAAATGAAATATAACCGAGGACACAAAATGTTAAGAACAAACTGTTGTCACTGTTACACTCGGTCACTCGGTCACTCGGTTATTCGTTTCGTTCATTCAGTCAGTCGGCCTTTTAGAGCGCGGAACACAGAGTGTCTAAGGCATTGATATCAGCACTTCTTTTGAAAAGAGAACAACAAAAACGTATGTATGTAAGTATGTATAAATGTATTTGTAAGACGTTTTAGTTTTGGTTACTTTGTTTTGGTTACGGACAAGTTAAAACAAAACAATGTCTTTTTTTGTCTTTCTTGCGAAAAAAGAACACCAAAAACAAAATGTATTTTAGTTTGGGTTACTACCGGACAAGTTAAAACAACACAATGTCCATGTTATTATATGTATTCGTAAGTGAATTAAATCAATATTCGGCAAGCAGCATAACTATTGTTAAGGCACCTGTTGACCTGTATAACAGCGGTCGTAAATGACGGTTCTCTAGCGGCAACTACGACCGAACCGCAAGCGTCCATTGCAGCAGACGTAGGAACGACTATTGTAGGCCCTGGTACCGCAACAGGCGTTGTTATTGCCCATGAATTGAAGTCTTCCGGCGCAGCAGATGTTGAAATTTGGATTGTAATTGCCACAACCTGCAGCACAAATCATCGACAAATGTTGTAGGTAAACAAGCATACTGTGATTGTGTCATATCAGTTGCAAGAATCCTCGCAAGCCAGGGCTGCTGAGTACACGAGAACCCCGTCAGAAATACGTGTTGAAACATGGACCAATCAGTTCATGTGTAAAAACTCCATCTTCAACTGATTTATCCTATCGCATATCTGGTTCTTTTATGTCCAAACATGTAGTTTGTGAAAAGTTAATGTAACATATGCAGTCGATTTAAAACAAATGCCTATAATGTTCAATCATATATGTGTGGTAAGGCTCAAAATAGTGGATATACAACATGGTAGACACTCCGCGGGTCAATGCCAATGATGAGCGTGACTTCCATTGTGATTTCCATCCTCCAGCCGAGCACATGACAAAGTTACGAAATTTCACAGTGTTTCCGTTTTTTCACTTGAATTAATGTTTTACCAAACATTAAATAATGTTGTTGACTTCACACAAACAATCTACATACAAACGTTGTACAAACGTTGTACAAACGTTGTACAAACGTTGTACAAACATTGTACAAGCGTTATACAAACGAGCTGGCATGGTGCAGTGGATAGTAGGTAGGTTTGATTTTTCGCAAACAAATTCAATGAGACTAGCAAAAAATCGATTTCTCGAGGGATTTTTTATCAATTACATCGGAAATTTAGCTTTATTTTGGTTGTGGACCCGTCGTCGCTGGTCGGACGGGTCTTTATTGGCATTTCCTTGAAACGCTCTATGGAGTTGGGCGCGCGCGCGTAGTCCCAGACAAAAAGAGAGAAGACGTACACATGACACATGGCATGGGAAATAAACGGACACTTCCACGTTTCAACAGGTTTATCTGCCTGGGGTATTGAAGTACTTTTTCCGCCCCTGACGCACGATGATGGCTACAATTGGATAGTTTCTATATAAAATATATACATTCATATTGACACATTTTAGACGCCAATGAAATTACATTGATGACCACTCAGCTAACTTGGATATGCAAGTGTTCCAAGTTATGCCAACTTGTTGTGTTTGTTATAGGAAACCTACAACATATTGTCAACAATGACACGAACAACATACACACATTTCAACATTTGTATGTAGATTTTCTTTGTGAAGTCATCAACCAAATAATAACATTGCTTAATTTTGGTCGAACATCAATTCAAGTGAAAATACGGAAACGCTGAAAACTCACGAATTTTAACTGAAAAACCAGGGAAAATACCAACTGTACCAAGAATTGAGACTAATACAGTGATGGAAGAGTTAACAGTAACTGACAGCAAAATATTATTGGCATTGAAAAGCGTAAATATAAACAAATATCCTGGTCCAGATGAAATAAAAGCAAGGCTACTGGTGGAATTTACGAAATCAATCTCGCACCCATTAATATTTGAAACATCGATAAAAACAGCTAGTAACACGAACGATTGGAAAGAACGGAACATTTGTGCTATCTATAAAAAAGGAAACAAGTAATTAGCAAGCAACTACCACCCAGTAATAATTACAAGTAGTCTATGTAAATGCATGGAAAGGATCATTAGAAACCATATTATTGAATATATGAAGGAAAGTTTTCTATTTAGCCAAAACAATATGGTTTTATATCAGGGCGCTCTACAGTCCTCCAACTTATAAACGTTTTAGATAACTGGACCTTGGGACTTGACAGAGAAAATGACACAAATGTCATTTATGTGGACTTCCAAAAAGCTTTTTGACACCGTACCACATAAGAGGTTAATAAATAAATTGGATAGCTACAACATTAGGAATGAATTAATAAATTGGATCGAAGCATTTATTATAGATCGAAAACAAAAGGTGGCTGTAAATGGTAAAGAATCGAAATAGCACAATGTAACTTCTGGGATACCCCAGGGTTCGGTTACAGGAGCGCTACGTTTTGTACTATACATAAACGACCTACCAGAACTAACCAAGGCTGAGACATTTCTATTTGCAGTTGACATCAAGATAATTAGAACTATTACTGATAAAAATGACCAGGGCACTTTACAAGATGACCTAAATACCTTAGAGCAGTGGAGCAATAAATGGTTACTAAAATTTCATCCAAGCAAATGTAAACACATGACTATTGGAAATAATAACATTGAGGAAAACAAATACTATATGATTCGTAACAACTCCATATATACGCTCGACACAATTGAAAGACAAAACGACTTATGGGTTATTATAAACACAAAGCTATCCAAGCGGTTAACAAAGCAACAAAGAACTTTCCACTCTCTTGACAAAGATGTGTTCTTGCCATTGTATGAAACAGTGGTAAGAACGAATCTTGACTATGCCATAGCAGTAGGGTATCCTTACAAAAGACATATTATTGCAATAGAAAACGTCCAAAGAAGAACAACAAAATAATTACCAGGGATGAAAAACTTAACTTATAATGAAAGATTAAAAATGCTAAAACTTCCCTTATTGTCATATAAACGTCTACGAGGCGATATGACTGAAGTTTTTCTTATATAGTTAGACATTTGATAATAATAATAATGTTAATAATACATTTCTTATATAGCGCTCCATCCAAATGTTTGTTCTGGGGCGCTCTACAATGGTGTATACATTATAAATAAAACCATACATATTAAAACTGCTAATGTATAAAACTATGCAATTATTACTAGTTGTACAGTAACAAATCTGGTCTATGCAAATAGTTAAAATTAATAAAAACAAAGCCATGCTATATATATATATATATATATATATATATATATATATATATATATATATATATATATATATATATATATAATAATAATAAATTAACTAATTTAAATTATAAATTAATAAAATTATGAAATGATTTACAATAATTAATTAATTGTAATTATTAGTTAATAATAATAAAGTAGTTATTACAATAAATAATATATATATATATATGTATATAATTAATTAAGATCACAATCGTTAAACATTATATATAATCATATAGTAGTTTTTTAAAAGGTGCCTATTGAATACTCTCTTTGCATTAACACAATTTACAAGTCGTCAAAACACAAACAAACCAGACACGGGAACATAGAAGTAAAACATAAAATGGCAGATACTGTTCTCGGCACAAACACCAAAGTAAATTTCTCAAATTACTGGGTTGATTAGATTAAATATAACACAAACAAAGAACGACATAATTATGCATCATTATTTAGAAATATGTTATCGCAAAACGCACACCTTTTTTCAAACTTAAATATTAAGGAAGGTAACGTAGCTAGAGACCAAAAAGTAACGGTAATAAGACTGTATATTATAGATAAGAAAGTATTAAATCTCGCAGAGAGCATACACGAATTGAACACACTTTCCACAGATTACGTAAAAGTGTGAGTATGTTAAAACATTTTCATCGGCAATTTAATACTTTGGATGGCAATGATGTGATATATTTTGCCACCATTGGCGTACCAGGAATATGGATTTTTATTGTGTCACCGTATCAACGGATAAACAGAATTGAGCGTTTCTGATGTAGCACGGGTCTTTTCCTTACGGTAAATCTACGAGCCTTGTATTTACGTATCATCATAAAGAAAGATTATCGAGTAATTTCATGGAGGAGAGCAATCCCGATTAAAAATCTGAACGTCTGATGAACACTTCATAAACACACGCTTGGGACTTACTTTAACTAAATTGCCACTTCAAGTTTAACGCCCGCGGTATTCACTGTCCCATGTCAGTTAATTCGTAGCCGCAAACTCGTGCGTTCATGTGCTCAAAGTAGTGTAGACGACGATGACGATAATTATAACAATAATACATTATTAATAATATAAACTCGCTCTATCCGTTTACGTATTAGTCACTCAACTTACATTGTTGCTGTTTTCTGTTGTCTCCGACAAGGACCCTTCACTGCGAGACTATCACTGACCACTGACTGGGCTGCAGGCAGCCTTTATGGTAGAAACGTTGCAGGGAGGGAGCGACAATGATTCATGACCGCACATAATTGAGCTCACCAACACAAAAGACGTCCTTGATCAACGGACCACGCGGACACATGACAGTTGGAACTACGCCAACGACCTTTGTGAGATTCAGTGAAACCTATGGGGTTGTTTGACCCGGGTCACCTTGACCTGGACTGAGCTGTTGAAAGTAAACGAGGCGAGGCAAAGAATGGTTTACTGATGAACGTATTGATTGAATCTAAACTTATTCACTTTTTTATTAAAATTGCATTTCGAGCTTTTCAGAAGTTAAATAATATACGGATTTATTTATGGTTACTTATAATTTACCGTTCGTTATTTACCTACAAAAACAATATGTATTTTCTTAGTCCTCGTAAAAAGATGCTGGTAAAAGTGCTATACATTTTCCTTAGAGAACATGTTAGACAGTAAAGGTGTATTCACGCGACATCAAATGACATACAGAAATCAGAACATTAGTTCCTCAACAGCTCGACAGATGGCCTGGTTGTGAGTCTACACACCCGACTTGATCCGTGACTCTGTATAATACGTATCGACCCCACACCATAAAAGTTCTGTTTGAAAGGTCGAATTATCAGCTTGGATGGGAATGGCTCTTTTACTGTTCCAGGTCATTCACGAAACACTTGCATTGGACATGTCTTCATATAATGGGGACTAATCTACTGTCGTCTCATATGTAAGAGTGATTGCCTTGATGATGAATCATTTAACCTTTAGCCAGTAGCGACCCTTTTAAATATTAGCCGAATGTCGTTCATCAAAGTCACTAACTTGCACTTGCTCGAGTTTCACCATGCCAACAATTGAAGGTTTTGTAGAACGCAACATTAGAATATCTAGTCCCGGTTCATATGCAAGTCATTGTTTTTTTACCAACGCAAGACATTTGTTGCACAATTTCCATATCGCCAACGAGCCACCGCCAAAAAAAAACACTGTTGTCGGCGTATCACCTAAGGAATACTGTTTCACACATTAGTAATTGTATCAGTATGTATGTATGTATGTATGTACGTGTGTATGTGTCAACGTATGTAGGTATGTATGTATGTGTGCATGCATGCATTTTTTTTATTCACACATACATACATACATACATACATAAATACATACATACATACATATATACATACATACATACATACATACATATATACATACGTACATACATACATACATGACTTATCACTATTGTCATTCAAAAGCAACATATTCCATTCCAGATGGCAAGTTGACAAGGAAGTTAACGGCTTATCGAATGTCCAACGCTCTTTCATAAATTTGTATTCCATCCAAATCAAAATACCCCCTCTAGTATTCCCCTGTTCTTCCCTCTTCCATACATTTTTCTATCCAGTTGATTACACCATCCCCATGGATTTTTTAAGTACCAAAATTTATGATGGCACGCTATCATTCTTCCGTTAATATGAGATTGGTTAGACAGAATGTAACTTTTAGGAACCCATGTTGGATGTTTAATAGATGCTTAACAAGGAAATCCACCATTTCGTTCAATCTGTCGCGTCATGTCAACACATTATCCTGCTTCGTTCAGGACCGTCAGGACGCGACAACGAATAAATCACATCGTTTTACAAGACGATCTCACGTTCGACCACACTGTGGCTACTATTAGTCGAAGTCCATACGCTCTATTATACAACAGCTCTACTACTAGAACTCTCGCCGCAAGCTAGATCCGTTGCCCGTATAGCAAACGTTTCACATACATTAACATCAGGTTAATATATGCAAATTCAACTGTTATTGATTCCACCCACACAGACAATCAAGTCTGGAATCAGGGTGCTAATATGTTTATATTATGTATGTGTCTGGATTCCATATTCTGCAAACTAATACTCAAAATGTCTTAACATCATACATGTATTGTAATCATAATAGAGATTAATGTTCGACAAAAATAAATTTCATTCTGTATAGAAGACGAAGATGCCGATGACACCGGGTACATCGGAGGTACCGAGGACACTGAGGACACCTAGGACGCCGAGGACACCGAGGACACTGAGGACACCTAGGACGCCGAGGACGCCGAGGACACTGAGGACGCCGAGGGTACCGAGGACACTGAGGACACCTAGGACACCGAGGACACCGAAGACATTGGAGACACCGAGGGTACCGAGGACACTGATGACAGCGAGGACCCCGAGCACACCGAGGACACCGAGGGCACACGAACGTGACCTGGCTGGCATTTGTTCTTCAGACAGCTGAGTTGACTCACATCATTTTCAGCTACACAGTTCGGTGTTCGAGTTTTCCACACAAACACCGACCGACTGCCACCTGACACGACTAAGCCATGAGTGTCCGGCCACTTTGACGTGTTGTTAGTGTTGACAACTTTAGAGCTAGCACAAATAACGTCCTGGGAACTCTGCTCATGAGCGGTGCACCACATTGACTGGCGGGCATCAAAGTCAAAGCTATTCCATCAACCTCAACTACAAAAAGAAAAAACGACTAACTATACTTCAGACAACCTATGTTCGTGTACTATGATATGCTATCGCTGTCATATGTCATCAAGTATTAACTTACAAAAGGAGTGGATAGAAAGACAGGGAAACACACCGTAACAAAAGCATGATAGCCGTATTTATAATAGAGGCTGCCCCAAAATGAATCCACCACTATTTTAATTGCCATAAGGCGAATACGTCTTAATTCACGGTATCCTGCGACATTGTGAAATGCATGTGGTTTATATCTCTTTTTATGTTTAAATGTTTTCACTGCGGTGCAGCATTTTGTTTGTTTTGAATAAAATGAGCCAAATGATTACGAATTAGCACAGCTGTTGGAAACGAGTTTTCTCCTAGTCCAAGTCCAAATCATCAACGTGCAAGTCCAAGTAAAGCATCAAGTGTTAGCGATAGTCCGTACCAAGCCATTCGCTGACAAGAAGCAATTCAAAGTAAGACCCGGATGTTCGAGTCTGTGATGTCCCAAGCCTTGTAAAAGTGGGACGCTAGTGCGACAGTCGTGTACTTGATGACTCTAGTTCCGCAGCTCTCGGGATGAGACAATGGCAGGGAGTTTGATTTGAATGTACAAGCTGTAGTGTTGTGTTATCCACTAGAGGAGCCATGGTATGACGGACCACCGTGTATAGTAATGGTAAATTATGAATTGTTAATAGTACTCTTATATATTTATATAAGCGGATAAACTAGCTGCGCAAAGTCACATGTGCGAACTAGATGGATAATGGGTGTTAACTGTACCCAGCGTGACACATCGTACTGAGTATGACAAGTGTTAAGTGCAGAGCGGTGAAGTAGGTCAGAGCGGTCGCACAAAATTTATGTACTCCGGGCATCCTAGGGAAGCAAACAGGCATGGGCTTTCATCCTCCATCCTGCAGTATATATATATATATATATATATATATATATATATATATATATATATATATATATATATATATATATATATATATATATATATATAAATATATATATATATAAGTTTATATATATATATATATATATATATAAATATATATATATATATATATATATATATATATATATATATATATATATATATATATACATATATATACATATATGTGTATATATATATATATATATATATATATATATATATATATATATATATATATATATATATATATATATATATATATGAGGCTTATGAGGTACCGACAGTATTTAGTGGCGCCCCCTCTATTTTTAGCCTTAACTGGAAGTCCAGACAGGGCAACTTGACCAGTAATCACAAGGTGGCGCAAATGGTATCGGCAAATGTTGGCCTCGCTATAGCAGATGTTTGGCCGGTAGTGGCTTTGTGCTGGACGAGAGGTATTTCAAATTCAGTTGCCGTTTCTGTATCGCAGAGTAAGCAACATCCATTTCCGCTCCGTTTGAAAATCGTTTTGCGAAAGTTCGTTTGTCGCTAGAGTAGGCAACTCCTTAGAAAAAGAAGGTGAATGTATCCGAAATGGATCGTGTGCTACTGCTGGGACATTCCTTCGTACACCGATTACATACTTTAATGAAAGCGATCGATCGCGTGAATTTTGAGTTTGACGAAAGTAAAACTACTTGTCGACTGTTTGGTATAGGCGGGCTGAAAATTGTAGCTTTGTTGTCGACCAAAATATAGGACAAAGTTTCGAAATTCAGGCATAAACTCTTGATGATTGAGATTGGAACGAATGATATTGATACTTCGAATGTGATCATTAATGACCTGGCAAATACTTTGGTTCGATTTGCAAAGTTGTGCATGAACGACTATGCGGTGTATAAGGTAATCCTTTGTCCCGTCCTACCTCGTGGCCGTGGACGATTTCAAGCACGGTCAGTCTGCGTTGAAGATAATAGGGTGGCTGTAATGCGGCGTTAACTACACTGTGCACCTCGGACTCCCACGTGTCTATGTTACGGCGGTCGTTCAGTTATACTACAGTGGCGGCGGCGGCGGCGGCGGCGGCGGCATACATTTTGCGGCCTGTTAGTTATAATTAATGATCCTCCTCCTCGATATTTTACGGTAAAGTAACCCGTTTGCGTTTCCGCAAGTGTCACACTATAGGTAACGATAGACCAGTTTGTTTGTGTATTTTAAGTTTTCAACGGGTTTACAGTTCAAAATTGGTTATGGGCGGCGGCCATTTTCTATAACAGCGATTATTAAATTGGGTCACCGTTAGCTAGGCACTGGGATCGCGATGGGCGGAGACAGTTTGTTTGGTGATGCATGGGTACTAATTATTGCTGTCGCTGTTTGTTCCAAATTAGTTTCTACTTCCGCAATTATTATTTTCCTGCGACACTGGTGTATAGTTAGAGTCCACGTGCCGGTTTGTTTGCACAAACTAATTTTTTTAATTTTTATAACGACTTGGGCGATAATACAGGATTTTCGAGCCAGCAGGGATTTGACAACGCACAAAGGTAGGGGCAGTCCCTTTATAAACTATCTACTCACAGGCCTTGTTCAACAAGACCTTATTTTATACACAGTATTGCCCTGAAATGTGAAAACCTCTACCTTTTCTTTGCACGGGCCCAGAACGCCTTGCCACCTTCCACGGCGTAGGGTGCTGAGCGCGAACGTTTAAACGATCTGAACAATTTTTATTTTTATAACCTAAACATTTACATTAATTTTACAACATTTACACTGTTTAAAAAAATGAACTATTTTAAGTCATTAACTATTTTAGGAGCCGTTGGGCTCCGGCGGTTATCTTGGAAGGCCCAATTATGTACATACTCCTCTCATTCAATTTCAACGCCCACCTATATTCCTTGGCCGAACTGTTAAACTGCTAACCAGTAACTATGAATTTGTGGTACATTCTCATGCTTATATGGGCCAAGTTCCTTTCGAAATGTTTATATTGGTCCTCCAGAGTGGAGATACATTGAATTTATGTGTGGATTTCCCTGTGCTTACATTTGGCCCTGCAGTGTGGATATAAATTGTATATGTGTGGCTTTCCCTTTGCCCACATTTGGCCTCCAGTTTGGAAATAAATTGTATATGTGTGGCTTTCCCTTTGCTCACATTTGGCCCTCCAGTGTGGAGATAAATTGTATATGTGTGTCTTTCCCTTTGCTCACATTTGGCCCTCCAGTGTGGAGATAAATTGTATATCTGTGTCTTTCCCTTTGCTCACATTTGGCCCTCCAGTGTGGAGATAAATTGTATATGTGTGTCTTTCCCTTTGCTCACATTTGGCCCTCCAGTGTGGAGATAAATTGTATATGTGTGTCTTTCCCTTTGCTCTCATTTGGCCCTCCATTGTGGAGATAAATTGTATATGTGTGTCTTTCCCTTTGTCCACATGTGGTCTTTCAGTGTGAAAATATGTTGTGTATGTGTGGGAGATAATTTGTGGGTTGGGCCCTGCGATGTGTCACCAGTTCGGGGACATGCGGTTTACCAGGCCACCCTGCTGCCTATGTGTAAATCCCTTTGCCTCCTCTTGGGTAATACTGAGGGGAGCTGTGCTCTTGAGTTATGTAATACTGAGCGGCCATTGCGGTTCAATGGTGGTTGTAGGTGGTTCAATGGGGGTCTGGTCCGACCAGCAAGGTATGCTGGTCGGTTCGCGGCGTAAGTTGATGCGTGGCTCTGGTTTGCAGCATCCGGAAAGCCAAGCGAGCAAAGGCAGCCGATGACGCACTTATACAGGAGAAGTCTCCCTCTGTTGTCTACACCAGTGCTGACGCTGATAACGGCCATTTCGACACAGATTGCTTTCAAGAACCTGCAAGCTGAGAGCGACGCGATCCCGTTTACATCGGCAACGTGAGCGATGGACCATGGAGGACAACGCAAACTCGGACCTTCGCCGGTATCAGACGACTCGAGTAACAGTGATTGCGACCGGGACACCGACCGTGCAGAGGCCACGTTTGAGCGACGCGCCCGTAAGGACTCAACGTAGCGAAAAAAGTAAGATGTCCCAGCACATGGCGTATGGGGATGTAGGGAATGGGCTCGCTCAGTCGACAGTCGATGTAATTTGTTCGGCCGATTACATCGCGCTACGTTGCCTCAGACGCTCCCACATCCTGGACATAAACGTTGATCTAATCGCACTACGCGAAGACAAAACAAAGCAGGAGGTACTTCCAGTCACCGAGATAGACGAGTGGCTGGACCTTTTCATGATATATTCAGCTGTCAAGACCCGCAGGTTCCTTATGGAGGGCATCAACTAGGGTCTTAAATGAAACATGTTAAAACAATTGCCCAACGCAAAGGTTCTGATGTTGCAATAGAATACGATAGCCAGTTCCGCCTACAGAAGCTACAGAGGGGGTAGCTTATGACCTGTATGACGAATGCCAGTCCAACTGTGAGCATAAGAGGAAACATACTGTCTAGAAGCCTTTTCGTGAAGGTAGACGGGTCGAGAATGTCCCCCGTCTTTGCTTTGCCTTGAACAAAGGCAACTGCTTACGGCCCAGTTGCAGATATAGCCACTCCTGCTCCAAGTGTAAAAGACCTGGCCACGGTTTCTCTGTAGAGTACAGAGTAAGAAACCTTTCTCAGACGCGTCAGCTAACAAAGCTTGAATCTGTAGATACGCATCAAACGTCTCATGTCCTTCCCACACCTGTCAAACACAAGTTCCTGGAATGTATGTTTGGAGGTTATGATTGCAGGTCAAAAGCAACCCTAATTCTTGGTTTTCAATCCGGGTTTAGAATACATTTATCCATTGATACTGATCCTCAAAAATATATTTATGAAAACCACAAATCTGATAATGATAATGTATATTTTATTCAGACAAAATTTAGCAAAGAGAAACCCCATGGTAGAATTGCGAGTCCTTACCCCTGTATCCAACATGGTTTTCTCGCCTTTAGGCTTAGTTCCAAACAAAATCCAGGGGAATTTCGTCTCATTCATGTTTCCCCAAGGAAAATTCTGTCAATTCCCACTTTGTTCCAGAATTCTCAGCTGTTTCTTTCGAAGTGCATGATTATTGTATTCGCATTATGTTGGAGTTGGGACAAGGGTGTTTAGTGACCTACGGGATGCTTTCAGGGTCATTCCCCTTTCCCCTCTTGACTATCGCCTGTTGTTCTAGTTTAAGGGGCAATTCTATTTTGACATGTTTTTGCCGATTGGCTGCAGCACGTCATGTCAGACGTTTGAGTCGTTGTCACAAGCAGTGCAGTAGATATGTCTACATAAGGCAAATATTTCACATATCAGTCACATTATCGATGACTTTATCTTTTTTGCGAATACCTACTCACAGTGTCAGTTATATTTGGACAGATTCTTTTAATTTGCCCTATGATTATCCTGCCCATCAAACACTCCAAAACGGTGTTACCTTCTTCCAAAGTAGTTCTTCATATGATCGAAGCAGATCCAGTAGCATAAACAATTCAGCTCCTCCTGACAAGCTATCGGCGCTTCGTGCCAAGCTCAGCGCAATGACTAAACGAATTAAAGCTTCACTGCGCGATGTTCAGTCTATGGTTGGGCCCTCCTGTTTGCATGCCGAGTGATTTCGCCCGGTAGAACTTGCTGTCTTCGTTTGATCAACCTCACCTTATTCAAATCCAACCCCAACCACATAATCCGACCGAAGCACAAAAGGATATCAAGGCCTGGTCATATGTCTTTCTTGCCAGTCGACTAGACTTTGTCAGATGTTCTTCACCTTAGAACGGTGCTAGCGGTTTTGCGTATGGGGCAGTTTTTGGCAATGAGTGGCTATAAAGTTGTTTCCCGACAAATTGGTTAGCAGTGCATATCTCTATTAAGGAACTGTTGCCCATCGTTTTAGCCGTGCGCTGCTGGGGCCCCATATTTACTAATCGCCGTGTCCTGTTCTTTTCGAACAACACCGCAATGGTAGATGTGATCAACAAACAAACAGCAAAAGATGTTAGCTTGATGGAGCTTATTAGAGAACTAGTGGTCCTATGTATGTCCCACAACATTTGCTTTCGAGCAAAACACATTCCGGGTAAGACGAATGTGGTCGCATATTATATTTATCGGATGCAGGCAGACAAGGCAAAGGTAGTGCAACCAACACCCACTCCAGACAAGGTGTCAATTACTAATCATTGGCTGCCTTGGGGAAAGCTTTAGTAACACCTGGCAGACCAACACTCCTCGTACTAGAGCAAGATATCGCAGCAACTGGCGAATTTCTGTCAACACCTTAAAGAGGGCAAGCGCCGATTTCTCCATGCTTCTCCCTGTGTTGTTAGACGTTTCTGTGAGGCCCTTTGCAAGGAAGGCACCTAGTACGATTCGTACGTATTTAGCTGCCATTGCGGATGTGCATAAATCATCAGGTTTTATTGACCCAACTACCAGCTACCTGGTCACCAAGCCCATGTGTGGCATTGCTAAGCATCGTCCATGTATAGGTATACGTAGTCCTCTCTGTACACGTGATTTGAAAAATATTAGTTAAAGCTCTATCACTAACTAGGTGCACTACTTTCACTCTCGCTTTACTTAAATCCATGTTTACGTTATTGCTCTTTGCTTTTCTCCAGATCAGTGAGGTAAAGAAAGGGGACCATAACATCAACATTAATCAATGTCGTATAACGAACTCGTTTACTTGTCGTACACAGTACAGGCCGCCCTTTCAATCTGGAAATTCATCCCACAGGCGGCAGCACATGCCTTCACAGGTTGCTGCGTGAATATGTGAAATTACGGGGCCATGATGGTGGGCTTCTGTTCAGGTTCTCTGACAAACTTCCCCTGTCTCGATCATATCTCTCTAGCATGTTGAGGAAGTCTGCAGCAGTTGCTAAGCTGGACTCAACACAGATCTCCCCTCACTCTTTCCACATTGGTGCCACTATTTAAGCTGCGAAAAAGGGTTTCAGTACCGAACAAATTAGATCAATGGGTCGATTTACGCTCGACCTCAATGGTTACATTAGAATTAAATCCTTTGCCCCTAAGAAGCCATAACTGCGTGATCCATTCTTCCTGTTGAACTTTTTCTGCCTAGTTTTTTTGCATTGTTTCAGGGAGTCCTAAACATGCACCCATGAAGTGATGGCAGTCTACACCACCAGAAGTGATAAGCTGGCGGATCGTCTGGTGGTTGGATCTGGCACTGATCGTGACACGGAAGTGCTTGGTCCATCTGCTCGTGAGTCGCTGTCAGTGGACTGTGTGCTTAGTTGGTGACGGTTAAAAGGACACTTGTGTTTTGATCGTGTTATTGTTTGACATTAGAACACCAATTGAATTCATGTGCCTGACGCTTCGCCTGGGGTGGGGTAGTCTCCCTCGTGCCGGGGGAGGTGGGGGATCGAGTACCCCAGCCTTTCTGTGTGTACATGTATGTGTATGAACTTGTAGACAATCGAAACGTGATTGTCACTCCAATGTAAGGGCTTGGCGGCATTCCATGCCTATTATTAATACGGTATTAAATAAATGGAATGCCATTTTTTCACTCATACGCGAAAAAGAGTCGCGCTGCAACTCGGATCGCCCGCCGTTCATACAGGAACGCCGATTGACTGAACAGACCAGAGCCATGAATGCGGAATATTCCGCATTGATCTAGCACAGTCACGCGTTCAAGCAGGAACGCGGCGGGACAGGCCGTGTAGTGCATCGCACAAAACTTATGTCAGCCGGGCGTCCTAGAAAACAGGTCTATGGGGTGTACTTGAGTGGGCTTTCATCCACCATACCAGTTTTTTTATTGAGGATGCCCTTGCCTCGTCCGTGCCCCGTCGGATAAGGGAAATTTTTGTTTCCGCATGTATCACGACTGTCGCTGCGTCGGCTCCAGCCCGGATTTTTTCTTTCATCTGGTGATACTTCTCGACCTCATCCAGGACGAGGTGGAATTCATGGTCGGGAATCTCGCCATCAACCAAGGCAGTGGACACGTGGTCTGCAATAGTATTTAGCTTGCCGAGGGTCAGTACTTGGATCTCGTCCTGTTTCTTGGCCTTGGCGGCTAGGCAGCGACTAACGACTTTGCCAGCACCGCCGAGCAGCCCACAGGCTAGAGCCGCCACTTCCAGCCCCAATACGACACCTCCGATGCCCATTCCCATACTGGCAATGAGTAGAGCAGCGTCCACGCCATCGACGGCATTAACATTACGGCGGTACTTATCCCGCTCTTCTTCGGACTGTTGTTTGATACGGTTTACCTGCTGACCCGGCGCGGGCTCTGCCGCGGGCAGCTCGGGTATAGGTCGTAAAAAGTATTGACTACATCACCGTTAGTATTTGCACCGTTGTCTGCCGTGGAGACCTTCTTTGTCTTTATTTGTCCTGCGGTAACCACAAATAACTGTTTTGCGGTACATATACGAATTAATTGCAAATGAATGGCCAGACGTTTCAAATTTATCTAATCTATATTTTATCGCTCGCTACTGTGGTGATCACAGTGGCGCCTCTTCTGGGTTGTTACATTAGCAACTGGCATATTTCCGATAGATGGAGCGACGCGATTTAGCGTTCGATGCTTCTTTGTCGTTGACCTTTTCGGGGTCTAGTTCGCACAACATCATTATATCTACCAGTTAATTGTAATGCTTTGAGTTTTTAATTGCGTCAATTCATTGCATTCAGTGGAGTTAAACGGACAGTTCGCACAACATTCGCATAACATCGGTACATATATGCCCCTCACAACAGCCGCATCTATAGGCCGACTGGGACGAAACTTCGCCCGGTCATCATGTGGGCCCATCAAACGAACATGGAGGTGAGAGTCAACATTTCAATCGGAAGATAATAAGGACGACAACACATTTGTCGCTGGATGTATGCAGCAAGTTTGAGTAATTTTAAAGTTATTGCGATTTGTGCGGGCTTAATGTACTCAGCGCGGTGGCGCGCGGCGCGTTGGCTCGTTAAACACGGTAGGTACGCTGCCAGTTGGGGCAAGCAAGCGTGAAGTGATCGATTACTTTGGAAAATACGTTTTGTGAAAATACGTTACTACACAACATCGCAACGGCGTGTTCGGAAGCCTCACTGTACGGCAAAAACGCAACACATTAAATGTATAGACATCACGGAGCCGTTCGATTGCTTCATGTGGTGATTATTATAAGAATAGTTGCGTTCATTGTCATCAAATAAATTTAAAATGTGATGCATATTTACAGTCACCGATGTGTCGCACTACTGAGTCTGTGACTTTGTGTTTCATACTGTATTATAAAGGCGCTTTAATTATTGATCTAAACTTGCTTGTCCCAACTGGCAGAGCAACTACTGTAGTCGGCGTCTGCGGCGGCTGAGTTAACTGAGACAACGTGGGGTGAACGAAATTGCCAAAGTTTCGAAACGACAGTAAGAGTATCCGAAGCCGGGTTCTCTCGATTGAGAATCCGACGTTCTAACCGCTACGCCCCTCCACCCCCCGTCCCACTCCCGCAATGCTAAGTTGCACGACCAAGCAGGCAGGACATCGTCACTACTAATGAACTACGTTTTTTTATTGGACGGAACACAGTGACATGTTCTTTTGAGGAGGACAGTATTCGTAACAAACATTTCTTTTGAGGAGGACAGTATTCATAACAAACATTGCTCTGCTAAAATGAATGTGGAAAAACAAGCGTTAATTATGAGTTTCCATAGTGACTCAAATCCGCCACGAACAAGATGGGATAGCGCAGGCGCAACTGATTCAATAGGTTTGGCTTTCCTACAAGCAATTGGGCAATTGTTTTTGTTCAGTTCTATGCGCTTTGCCTATTTGACATCGCGTGTAGCCGATCACAGCTGTATATTTAAATGAAAAAACGTGTCGTTTGCATGATTTATGTATATGCTTTAGGACAAGCTCTTTGTATGTTATTTCATCGGTAAATGTTAGCAAAACATTGCTAGGAAACGACTTAATATCAAAACTTCAGTTTAATCTGTTTGTACAATGAATTGTGTTCGACTACTGGTGTTAGTTGTATGTGCCTTAGTATGATCTTAGATTAGACAGCCCCACAAAGTATCAGGTAAAACTCATCCAAGAACGTGGTTGACAAACAGATCACACAATATATGTTCGAGCACCTAAAATGCCTTGTTGATTTTGTTAATAAACTAACCCAATCTACCGTGTTTATAACGAGCATTAACGGAACGGAACTAACCAAAACGACATGTAACCGAGGAAAGAAAAATCTAAGAACAAAATGTTGCCCCTCGTTCATTTGGCCACTCGGTCACTGGGTCACTTGGTCATTCATTCGTTCATTCAGACAATCGGCCACTAAGACCGCGAAACACTGATGGTCCAAAGCACTGATATCAACACTTCGTGTGAAA
The DNA here is from genome assembly GCA_033239005.1 of Lamellibrachia satsuma. NCBI lineage: Eukaryota > Metazoa > Annelida > Polychaeta > Sabellida > Siboglinidae > Lamellibrachia > Lamellibrachia satsuma. Next base: position 1,762,555 of record BSQZ01000086.1, on the reverse strand, counting down.
AGAGAACACCAAAAGCAAAATGTATTTGTAGAACGTTTTAGTTGGGTTAAAACCGGACAAGTTAAAGCAGAACAATGTCATGTTATTTTATGTATCAATGAAATCAATGTTCGGCAAGCAGCATAACTATTGTTAAGGCATCTAAGAGCACTATTGATATGTATAACATTGGCCGTAAATGACGATTCTCTAGCGGCAACCACGGCCGTACCGCAAGCGTCCATTGCAGCAGTCGTAGAAACGAATATTGTAGGCCTTGGTACCGCAACAAGCGTTGTCATTAGTCTTCATGTGAAGTCTTCCGGCGCAGCAGATGGCGGAACGACTGCTGTAGGCCCTGGTACCGCAACATGCGTTCTTATTGCCCTTGAATTGAAGTCTTCCGGCGCAGCAGATGTTGAACTTTGAATTGTAATTGCCACAACCTGCAGCACAAATCATGGACAAATGTTGCACGTAAGCAAGCATACTGTGATTGTGTCATATCAGTTGCAAGCCTCCTCGCAAGCCAGGGCTGCTGAGTACACGAGAACCCCCGGCAGATATACTTGTTGAAACATGGAGTATTCAGTTCATGTGTAAAAACTCCATCCTCAACTGATTTATCCTATCGCATATCTGGTTCGTTTATGTCCAAACATGTAGTCTGTGAAAAGTTAATGTAACATCTGCAGTCGATAAAAAAAAACTGCCTATATATGTTCAAATAATATAAATCTGTTAATTCAATTCATGTTCAAACCATATAAAGAATTGACTTTAGTCGCTATATTTGGTAAGGCTCAAAATAGTCGATATACAAAATGTTAAACACTGTGTGGGTCAATTCCAAGTATAGGCGTAACTTCCATCGTGATCTCTATCCTCTCGCCGATCACATGACATAGATACGAAATTTCACTTAGGGTGAAATTAGTGAGTTTTCAGCGTTTCCGTTTTTTCACTTGATTTAATGCTTGACCAAACATTAAGTAATGTCTTAGTTTGATTGATGATTTCACAGACAAAAAGTACATATAAATGTTCTACACACGAGCATGGCATGGGATATAAACGGACAATTCCACGTTTCAACAGGGGATCTGCCAGGGGAATCGTATTATTTCTACCACCCTTGGCTCATGAGGATATATTGATGACGACACAGCTAACTTGGATATGCAAGTGTTCCATGTTATGCCAAGTTGTTGTGGTTGTTGCAGGAAATCTACAAGATATGTTCAACAATGACACGAACAACATACACACATTTCAATACATTATACATGATTTGATCACAAATTGTGTTGGATGAGGGAGCGTCAAAAGCCTTCACTTGGCAGTCGGCATTGTACATAGACATTGAATGACCAACTGTTGCATGTGTTATGTATGCGTTAGATATAAAACTCAATTTTCGCAGTATTTTGGACAACGGCCGGTGTGGTTACATGGGCGATTATTGTGTACACTCGTCGGATTGTGAAAATGGCTCATATCACTGAGATGATTACCTGTTGATCCACCGCCAGAACGTCGTCCCCACCACCAAGTCGCTTTCATAAACGAAGAGACTGGCGACGACAAGGCTGATAAGCAGTACGTACGTCAGCTTGCACCACCTAGTAATAAATTCGATAATAATAATAATAATACATTTCTTATATAGCGCGTCATCCAAATAATTGTTATGGGACGCTTTACAATGGTGTATACATTATAAATAATACACATTAAAACCAATAATGTATAAACATATACAATTATTACTAGTAATACAATAAAATATATTGTCTATGTAAGTAGTTAAAATAAATAAACACAAAGTTATACTAAATATATCTAGATGGTGGCACGATAGCATACCGGTTAGAATGCCGGACTCTCAATCGAGAGAACTGCGGTCGCTTGGAATCTTTGGCAAGTTTGATCACCCCACATTGCCACCGTTCACTCAACTGTATACATGAATACCTGGCAATATATACAGTGGTGGATCGTCTTCGCGCAATAATTGCAGCTTGGCTGAATGCTTCCCAGATAATTTGAATTGGCCTTGGAATGAACAGGTCTGCCAGGGGGTGAAGTGTAAAGTGCTTTGAGCAGTCCCAAGGACTGGATACCGCGCTATATAAGATCTTACCTTTTAGATAGTATTAATAAATTAACGAATTAAACTTAAACATTAATTAAAATATGAAATTAGTTACAATCATTAATTAAGTATATAAATTAATTAATAATAACAAATGAAATTAAATTAATTTTTTATTTATTTAATTTTTTCAAACTTAAGTATTAAGGAAGGTAGCATAGCTAGATAACAATAACAAGATAACACTGTGTATTATAATTAAGAAAGTATTCAATCTCGCAGAGGATCATACACGAATTGATCACACTATCTACAGATTCTGTAAAAGTATAAGTACGTTAAAAAATTCCCATCGGCAATGTATTACTTTGGATAGTAATGTTAAATACTTTGCCACCACATGGCGTTACAAGAATATGGATTTGTTGGTCACCGTATCAACAGGTAAACAGAATAGAGCGTTTCTGATATAGCATTTGTCTTGTCCTTACGGTAAATATACGCGTTTTGCATTTCCGTATTATCGCTGTAGCAAAGAAAAGTTGTCGAGTAACTTTATGGAGGAGTGCGATCCCGTTTAAAAATCTGAACGTCTGAAGAACACTTCGTAGACACTCGCTTGGGAAGTACTTCAACGAAAGCACCACTTCAACGACTGCGGCTATCATTGTCCCTTGTCAATTAATTCCTGGCTGCAAAGTCAGGCTTTCATGTCTTCGACACAGTGACGGCGATGATGATGATCATCATAATTATAACAATTACAAATTAATTAATTAATATTATTAATAATATATACAAGCTGTATTCGTTACACAGTAGTCACTCTACTTACATTGTTGCTGTTTTCTGGTGGCTCCGACAAGGATACTTCACTGCGAGACTATCACTGACCACTGACTGGGCTACAGGCAACCTTTATAGTAGAAATGTTGCCCGGGAGGGAGCGGCAATGATTCGTGATTGCACTTCACTTAAATCAAACGGCGGACAATTACATTGGGAGCCCAGAGCTGTTATTTATGCAAACGACGCCAAAAGGTTTGACCCCATGGACTGAAGGGGCCACACCCCGACATCCCAAAAATGCATTGCAGTTGGGTCTAGGCTGGTGGGCTTGCCTCCGAAATCACATATCAAAGGGGACAAAAAGTACATTTATTTAAGGGAAAGGCGCCAAGGCTAAAACAGTGTTAAAACTTTCCATGGAGTTCCCTGATTGTGGATTAACCAATGCCTGCAATTTTAAGTGGGGCCTTCCCCCTGCCAGCAACCCCAAAAGTGTGATAAAAGAGTCACTTATTTAATTGTATGGCGCTTATTTAATGGAATGAAGCGAATGATAAAAAAGTGTCAAATGTTCCAGCAAGATGACCTAAGTATGGAGTGACCAATGCGAGCAATAGGGGCATTTATTTAATGCAAAGAGGTCAATGGCATTGGTACTTCCATACTCAGGGAATCCCGAGGGAAGATTTTACACTGCTTTTAGCCTTGTTGTCATTCCCAAAATAAATGCCCCCTTTTTCACCCTTTGGGTGTTGCTGGCAGGGGGAAGGCCCCACCTAAACTTGCTGTCATTGGTAATTCCCTACTCAAGGATCCCACGGGAACATTTTACACTTTTTTTATAGTTTGCATCATTACGTTAAATAAGCGTCATTCCATTAAATAATTTATTTCTCACCCTATGGGGGTTGCTGGCAGGGGAACAATTGTTGGCATTGGTCATTCCGTATTCACGAAACCCCAATGAAATATTTGACACTGTTTTTAGCGTCGGTGTCCTTCCCTTAGAAAAATGCCCCCTTTTCCGCACCCTTACGGGGGTTGCTAGCAGGGGGAATCCCCCACCTAAAATTGTTTGCATTGGTCATTCCATACTACTCAGGGATCCCAAATGGAATATTTGGCACTGTGTTTAGCCTTGGCGTCATTCCCATAAATAAATATACTTTTTCCCCCTTCAATTTGTGATTTCGGGGACAACCCCCCACCCCTGACCCGGCAGCAACGCAATTTTGAGATGTCGGGGTGGTCTCTTCAGTTAATGGGGGTCAAACCTTTTGGCGTCGTTTACATAAATTAAAACTCGGGGCTCCCGATCGAAAGGCAAGGTGCAACCACATCGATCACCTTAAAAGGTCACTAAAATAATGCATCCACCCACACTGTATGCTTCAGTTTGAAGTCTCGTCTACCAAGCACGAGAAGGGCACCGATCAATGTGTTCGTGTTTGCTCGTCCTGATGACACGAATGTATGTGTTTATCTTATTAAGCTACGTTTAGCTATATGAAGTTAATATTGCTCTGGATGGCAATTTTATTAGACATTACCAACATTATTTAATTTGTTTATTTAAAAAATTTTAAGCTACATTTAACAATACAAAATGTATATATTGCCCTACATAATGTCTTCGCTGTTTGGCATTTCACAACCAGTATTCCACAAATAGCTTACTAACACAAAATACGTCCTTGATCAACGGAACATATGGACACATGGAAGTTGGAACAACGCCCACGAACTTTGCGAGATTCAGTGAACACTTATAGGGTTGTTTGACCCGAGTCATGTTGCTCTGGAATGAGCTGTTGAAAGTAAACGAGGGGAAGCAAAGAGTGGCTTACTGGGGAACATATGGATTGAATCTAAACTGTCTCACTTATATAAATTGTAATTGCATTTCGTTTTCGAAAATAACTAATATACGGATTTACTTTCATGAATGATTATAATTTACCATTCGTTATTTTCCTACAAAAAAAACAATACATATATTTTAGTCCTCGAAAAACGACGCTGGCAAAAGTGCTATACATTTATTAGAGAAAATTTTAGACAGTAAAGGACATCAAATAGCACATAGAAATCAGAACAGAACGCTTCAATCATTAGTTCCTCAACAGCTCGACAGATGGCCTGGTTGTGAGTCTACACACCTGATTTGATCCATGACTCTGTATAGTACGTATCGACCCCACACCATAAAAGTTCTGTATGAAAGGTCGAATTATAAGCTTGGATGGGAATGGCTCTTTGACTACCCCAGCTCTTTCACGAAACACGTGCATTGGGCATGTCTTCATATAATGGGGACTAATCTATTGTCGTCTCAAATGTTAGAGTGATTGCCTTGACGTCATGAACCATTTAACCTTTAGCCAGTAGCGACCGTTTTAAATATTAGCTGAATGCCGTTTATCAAAGTCACTAGCTTGCACTTGCTCGAGTTCCACAATGCCAAAGATTGACGGTTGTGTAGAATGCAACATTAAAATATATACACTCGGTCAATACGCTTAGAAGTCATCGTTTTTACAAACACAAGACATTTGTTGCACATTTTCCATATCGCCAACGAGCCACCGCCAGACAAAAAGTTGACGCCGTATCACTTAAGGAATACTGTTACGCATATTTAGTAATTGTATTATGTATGTATGTATGTATGTATGTATGTATGTATGTATGTATGTATGTATGTATGTATGTATGTATGTAAGTAAGTATGTATGTATGTATGTATGTATGTATGTATGTATGTATGCATGTATGTATATATGTATGTATGTATGTATGTATGTAAGTATGTATGTATGTATGTATGTATGTATGTATGTATGTATGTATGCATGCATTCAAGACGATCTCAGTTTCGACCACACTGTGGCTTTTATTAGTCGAAGTACGTACGCATAGCAACATCTCTACTACAACTATTCTACTCTACAGCTCTAATATACAACAACCATACTACAACAGTTCTACTATACAACAACCATACTACTACAGCTCTACTATACAACAACCATACTACTACAGCTCTACTATACAACAACCACATTACTACATCTCTACTATACAACAACCATACTACAACATTTCTACTATACAACAACCATACTACTAAAGCTCTACTATACAACAAACATACTACTACAGCTCTACTGGCTTTTATTAGTCGAAGTCCGTACGCATAGCAACATCTTTACTACAACTATTCTACTCTACAGCTATATTATAAAACAACCATACTACAAAAGCTCTACTATACAACAACCATGCTACTACCGCTCTACTATACAACAACCACATTACAACAGCTCTACTATACAACAACCATACTACTACAGCTCTACTATACAACATCCATACTACTACAGCTCTACTATACAACAACCACACTACTACAGCTCTACTATACAACAACCATACTACTAAAGCTCTACTATACATAAACCATACTACTACAACTCTACTATGCAACAACCATACTACTACAGCTCTACTATACAACAACCATACTACTCTACAGCTCTACTATACAATAACAATACTTCTACAGCTCTACTATACAACAGCCATTCTACTACAGTTCTACTATACAACAACCATACTACTACAGCTCTAATACACAACAACAATACTACTACAACTCTGCTATACAACAACCATACTACTGCAGCTCTACTATACAACAACCATACTAATACAGCTCTACTATACAACGACCATACTACTACAGCTCTACTATACAACGACCATACTACTACAGCACTACTATACAACATCCAAACTACTACAGCTCTACTACACAACATCCATACTACTACAACACTACTATGCAACAACCATAATACTACATCTCTACTGTACAACAATCATACTACTACAGCTCTACTATACAACAACCATACTACTACACCTCTACTATACAACAACCATACTACTACAGCTCTACTATACAACAACCGTACTACTACAGCTCTACTATACAACAACATTACTACTACAACTCTACGATACAACAACCATACTACTCTACATATCTATTATACAAAAACCATTCTACTAGAGCTCTACTATACAACAACCATGCTACTACAGCTCTTCTATACAACAACCATACTCCTACAACTCTATTATTAAACAATCATACTACTACAGCTCTACTATACAACAACCATACTACTGTACAGCTCTAGTATACAACAACCATACTACTACAGCTCAACTATACAACAACCATACTACTACAGCTCTACTATACAAAAACCATACTACTACAGCTCTACTATACAACAACCAAACTACTACAGCTCTACTATACAACAACCATACTACTACAGCTCTACTATACAACAACCATACTACTCTACAGTTCTACTATGCAACAACCATACTACTACAACTCTACTATACAACAACCATACTACTACAACAACCATACTACTACAGCTCTACTATACAACATCCATATTACTACAGCTCTACTATACAACATCCATACTACTACAGCTCTACTATACAACATCCATACTACTACAGCTCTACTATACAACATCCATACTACTACAGTTCTACTATACAATTTCCATACTACATACTACAGCTCTACTATACAACATCCATACTACTACAGCTCTACTATACAACAACCATACTACTACAGCTCTATTATACAACAACCATACTACTAAAGCTCTACTATACAAAAACCATACTACTACAACTCTACTATACAACAACCATACTACTACAGCTCTACTATACAACAACCATACTACTCTACAGCTCTACTATACAATAACAATATTTCTACAGCTCTACTATACAACAGCCATTCTACTACAGTTCTACTATACAAAAACCATACTACTACAGCTATAATACACAACAACAATACTACTACAACTCTGCTATACAACAACCATACTACTGCAGCTCTACTATACAACAACCATACTACTACAGCTCTACTATACAACATCCATGCTACTACAGCTCTACTATACAACGACAATGCTACTCCTGCTCTACTATTAAACATCCATTTTACTACAGCTCTACTATACAACATCCATACTACTACAGCTCTACTATACAACAACCATAATACTACATCTCTACTGTAAAACAATCATACTACTACAGCTCTACTATACAACAACCATACTACTACACCTCTACAATACAACAACCATACTACTACACCTCTACTATACAACAACCATACTACTACAGCTCTACTATACAACAACCATTCTACTAGAGCTCTACTATACAACAACCATGCTACTACAGCTCTTCTATACAACAACCATACTCCTACAACTCTATTATAAAACAATCATACTACTCCACAGTTCTACTATGCAACAACCATACTACTACAGCTCTATTATACAACAACCATACTACTACAACAACCATACTGCTACAGCTCTACTATATAACATCTATATTACTACAGTTCTACTATACAACAACCATACTACTACAGCCCTACTATACAATAACCATACAACTACACCTCTACTATACAACAACCATATTACTACAGCTCTAATTAACAACAACCGTACTACTACAGCTCTACTATACAACAACATTACTACTACAACCCTACTATACAACAACCATACTACTCTACATCTCTACTATACAACAACCATTATACTAGAGCTCTACTATACAACAACCATACTACTACAACTCTATTATACAACAACCATACTACTACAGCTCTACTATACAACAACCATTCTACTAGAGCTCTACTATACAACAACCATGCTACTACAGCTCTTCTATACAACAACCATACTCCTACAACTCTATTATAAAACAATCATACTACTCCACAGTTCTACTATGCAACAACCATACTACTACAGCTCTATTATACAACAACCATACTACTACAACAACCATACTGCTACAGCTCTACTATACAACATCTATATTACTACAGTTCTACTATACAACAACCATACTACTACAGCCCTACTATACAATAACCATACAACTACACCTCTACTATACAACAACCATATTACTACAGCTCTAATTAACAACAACCGTACTACTACAGCTCTACTATACAACAACATTACTACTACAACCCTACTATACAACAACCATACTACTCTACATCTCTACTATACAACAACCATTATACTAGAGCTCTACTATACAACAACCATACTACTACAACTCTATTATACAATAACCATACTACTACAGCTCTACTATGCAACAACCATACTACTACAGCTCTACTATACAACAACCATACTACTACAGCTCTACTATACAACAACCAACCTACTACAGCTCTACTATACAACAACCAAACTACTACAACTCTACTATACAACTACCATACTACTACAGTTCTGCTATACAACATCCATACTGCTACAGCTCTACTATACAACAACCGTACTACTACAGCTCTACTATACAACAACATTACTACTACAAATCTACTATACAACCACCATACTACTCTACATCTCTACTATACAACAACCATTCTACTAGAGCTCTACTATACAACAACCATACTCCTACAACTCTATTATACAACAATCATACTACTACAGCTCTACTATACAACAACCATACTACTCTACAGCTCTAGTATACAACAACCATACTACTACAGCTCTACTATACAAAAACCATACTACTACAGCTCTACTATACAACACCCATACTACTATAGCTCTACTATACAACAACCATACTACTATAGCTCTACTGTACAACAACCATACTACTACAACAACCATACTACTACAACAATCATACTACTACAGCTCTACTATACAACAACCATACTACTCCACAGTTCTACTATGCAACAACCATACTACTAAAGCTCTACTATACAACAACCATACTACTACAACAACCATACTGCTACAGCTCTACTATACAACATCCATATTACTACAGCTCTACTATACAACATCCATACTACTACAGCTCTACTATACAACATCCATACTACTACAGCTATACTGTACAACATCCATACTACTACAGTTCTACTATACAATTTCCATACTACTACAGCTCTACTATACAACAACCATACTACTACAGCCCTACTATACAACAACCATACAACTACACCTCTACTATACAACAACCATACTACTACAGCTCTAATAAACAACAACCGTACTACTACAGCTCTACTATACAACAACATTACTACTACAACCCTACTATACAACAACCATACTACTCTACATCTCTACTATACAACAACCATTATACTAGAGCTCTACTATACAACAACCATACTACTACAACTATATTATACAATAACCATACTACTACAGCTCTACTATACAACAACCATACTACTACAGCTCTACTATACAACAACCATACTACTACAGCTCTACTATACAACAACCAACCTACTACAGCTCTACTATACAACAACCATACTACTACAACTCTACTATACAACAACCATACTACTACAGTTCTGCTATACAACATCCATACTGCTACAGCTCTACTATACAACAACCGTACTACTACAGCTCTACTATACAACAACATTACTATTACAAATCTACTATACAACCACCATACTACTCTACATCTCTACTATACAACAACCATTCTACTAGAGCTCTACTATACAACAACCATGCTACTACAGCTCTTCTATACAACAACCATACTCCTACAACTCTATTATACAACAATCATACTACTACAGCTCTACTATACAACAACCATACTACTCTACAGCTCTAGTATACAACAACCATACTACTACAGCTCTACTATACAAAAACCATACTACTACAGCTCTACTATACAACACCCATACTACTATAGCTCTACTATACAACAACCATACTACTATAGCTCTACTGTACAACAACCATACTACTACAACAACCATACTACTACAACAATCATACTACTACAGCTCTACTCTACAACAACCATACTACTCCACAGTTCTACAATGCAACAACCATACTACTAAAGCTCTACTATACAACAACCATACTACTACAACAACCATACTGCTACAGCTCTACTATACAACATCCATATTACTACAGCTCTACTATACAACATCCATACTACTACAGCTCTACTGTACAACATCCATACTACTACAGCTATACTGTACAACATCCATACTACTACAGTTCTACTATACAATTTCCATACTACTACAGCTCTACTATACAACAACCATACTACTACAGCCCTACTATACAACAACCATACAACTACAACTCTACTATACAACAACCATACTACTACAGCTCTGCTATACAACATCCATACTACTACAGCTCTATTATACAACAACCATACTACTACAGCTCTACTATACAACATCATTACTACTACAGCTCTACTATACAACAATCATTCTACTACAGCTATCTCTACCAACTAGAAGTTTAAAGCGCTTTGAGCAGTCCTAAGGACTGGATACCGCGCTATATAAGAACTTACCTTTACCTTTTCACAAACCAGATATAACCCGTTGCCCGTATAGCAAACGTGTTACGTACACTAACATCAAGTTAATATCTTCAAATTCAGCAGTTATTGATTCCACCCACACAGACAATCAAGTCTGGAATGCTAAGATGCTAATATTATTCATGAAGTACATAGTGTCTGGATTCCATATTCTTCTAACTATAACTTCATACATGTATTGTAATCCTAATAAAGATGAATGTTCAATTCAGAAGTTCAGAAGTCAATTGTATTCTGTATAGTAATCCCCATTTTACCGCGGTTCGACGGAAATCCTTTCGAGGACACCGATGACGCAAAGGACGCCGAGGACGCCGAGGACGTCGAGGATACAGATGACACTTAGGACGTCGAAGACGCCGATTACACCGAAGACGCCGAAGACGCCGAGGAAACCGAGGACACCGAGGACGCCGAGGAAACCGAGGACACCAAGGACACCGATGACACCGAGGACGCCGAGGACACCAAGGACACTGATGACTCCGAGGACACCGAGGACGCCGATGACACCGAGGACGCCGAGGACGTCCAGGACTCCATGGACACCGACGACGGCGATGACGCCGAGAACGCCAAAGACGACGATGACACCAAGGACACTGATGACTCCGAGGACACCGAGGACGCCGATGACACCGAGGACGCCGAACACACCCGATGGTACCGAGGAATCTGATGGCACCAAGGACGCCGAGGTCACCAAGGACACCGAGGACTCAAGAACGTGACCTGACGGGCGTTTGTTCTTCAGGCGGCTAGGTTGACAGGAAAGAATCAGAAAACGCCTTGCTCTTTACAATATGGTGTAATAATGTGTATATTATGTGTAGTGGTACAAAACGTATATATTATTATTTTGGATTTGTGTAATAAAAAATTTTGTATATGTAATAAACGTTAATCAGCAAACCATTGACATAATATAACTGTGGACATGTGAGAGTAGAGCGTTGACATGGCCTATATCATGTTCAGTTCCGCAGTTCGGTGTTCGTGTTATCCACACAAACACCGACCGAGTGACACCGGACACGACTGTGCCATGAGTGTAAGGACATTTTGACGTGTTGTTAGTGTTGACAACTTTAGAGCTCGACTAAATAACGTTCTGCGAACGCTGCTCGTGAGTTGTGTATCACACTGACTGGCTAGCATCAATCTGTACTACAAAAGGACAAACGACCAAAGACAAACGACCAACTATGTTTCAGACAACCTATGTTCATGAACTATGATATGCTAACGTTCCACATAATAAACCAATGGGCCGGTCACAGTCATATGTCAACAAGTATTAATTTAACAGAGGAGCTGTTACGGCGTGTTTCCCAGAAAGACAGGGAAACACGTTTTTCTCCGAGTCCAAGTCCAAATCATCAACATGCAAGTCCAATTAAAGTCTCAAGTGTTAGCGTTAGATCGTACCAAGTCACTAGCTGACAAGTAGCAAGTCAAAGTAAGTCTGAAGTGGTGTCCCAAACCTTGTAAAAGTGGGACTCTAGTGCGACAAACGTTTACTTGATGACTCTAGTCCCGCAGCCCTCTTAATGAGGCAATGGTAGGGAGTTTGAATTAAATTGAATTATCCACTAGAGGCGCCACGGTATAACATACCACCGTGTATAGTAATAGTAAATTATTAATAAGACTGTTATATTTGTATATAAGAGGTTAAAACTAGAAGTGAATAGTCACAGGTGCGAACTCGATGGATGATGGGTGTTAACTGAACCGGACTGAATGGCCAATGAATCATTGACACACCTGCGGAACAGACAAAGAGCGCCGATGCTCTTAGACTCTGGCAGGGGTAATCAATATTGCATTAACCCACTATACGGTCAGGCCGAATATTTGAATAGTATCTACCCACGGAGTAGATAGATTTAGGACAAGAGGTCAGACAAGAGGCCAGACAAAAGGTCATCTCTTTAGAGAATATTTGACTAGTGTCTACCCACGGAGTAGATAGATTTAGGGCAAGAGGTCAGACAAGAGGCCAGACAAAAGGTCATCTCTTTAGATCGTGTTGAGTTACGGGTTCCATAAATTCTCAACTTAGCGTATCAGACAATCGAGGTGCCGTACATTTATATTGAAAGGTCACTTCAAAAGAAATGTCTACGCACCATAAAAAGGGCGTTTTGTTGCTAGAGTTTCTCATCTTTACCTATGCCAGGGAAGATATTCTCCAGATGTGTATGAGGGAGTTTCGCCGTAGCCTACTGTATTGATGTGTGATATCTTAGTCAATAAAAGCCTACTAATATATGTCGAACCTGATGATACACTCACGTGTATTTATTTATTTATATATTGAATACGCCGGGACCGACCGCTGAACGACGTAGGTGTCAAGTCCTGATGTGAACAATCAAACTAAAATCGAGCTAGCGTATGTTTGTTTGTATGTATGGTTGTTTGTTGTTATGTTCACGATGTCCTCATAGACGGCTTGCACCTCGGGCGCCAAACTCCACGGATTATTCTACGACCCTACGGTTGAAACGTAGCGCCTTTATATTTTTAGTTGTTTCAGTTCCAACAGGTCCGAATACCCAGTAACAGGACTGAAAACAAAATATAAGAACAATACGTATAAATAATAAAAACAGCAAGAATATTAGTTATAATAATGGTATAAAACCACGCAATACCGACGTTACTAACATAACAAGCTAAGACATTAGCATTATACATATAAATATTTTTGAATTAAAGATCTGAAGGTATTGGCACCTGTAAATATATCACAAATGGGTTCAGTTAAATGCAATGTGTTGAAAGTAGCCATACATCTATTTAAACTGAATATTTCCTAATGTTGATTCTGCTATTGAAAATTCTAAAAGGAGTGCAGTTTCGTATAAATCTCGAAGGACAATTATATTGGATATTTCCTGCCAGATAGGATGAATCTAGATGAGAGTGCACACACTTATGTAGATAGATCAGTTCTGCGACTTGCCTGCGATGTTGAAGGGACGGTAGTCTAACTCGTTTGAACTCGTTCGATGTTGTAGATAAAAGTACGTTGCCACGGATTCCAAATAACAGAGCAATACTCAAACTGGCTTCTGTCTAGAGATATATACAAGGATCACAAAGTTTGTACATCGGTAAATGTTGTGCAAACACGCTTAATAAAAACCACACATCTTAATAGCTTTAGAGACATTACGACTAATATGACATTTAACAATTCAAATTACTAGTCAATGTGACTCCGATATCTTTGACAGCGGTGACCCGGAGTGGAGACTGGCTTAAGATGGTGTAGTTAAAAAGATATGTATTTCTTTTTTGTTAGTGAAAGTCATTACCATTGTCTGCATTACGTTTGAAGTGCCACGTTGTACACCAGAGGCACAGATCCTTCTGCATCAACTGACAATCGGCCACCGAAGAAATTTCTCTAAACGGTTTGGAATCATCAGCATAGAGTGATATTTTACACGAATCAACATGATTGGTGAGATCATTAATTTACAAGATAAAAAAGAAGTGGGCCAATTTGAGAACACCGGTTTCCAGTCAGATGGTTTTGCCTTCGAGTACCATACATTGTTTTCGGTTGAGAACGTAGGACTGCAACCATTGTATGCATTGCCCAGAATACCCATATGATTTAAGCTTGTGAATTAATAGTGGGTGGCTCACTGAATCAAAGGCATTACTGAAGTTCAAGTAAACAGAATCAACACGTTTCTTGTTGTGCGTACATTCAGAAATGGAGTCCATATAACAAGCTAGGTTAGATACTGTGCTTCTACACCTCATAAATCCGTGTTGGCTCCACGAAATTATGTTAAGCATATGGTTACACAATGAGTCATGCACCACTTTCTTAGAAAACGTTATTAAATAGCGGTAAAAGAGAGATAGGTCTATAGTTACAGACATTTCATTTATCTCCCTTCTTACACACAGGAATAACATGTGCGCGTTTAAAGCAGGTTTGAAAAGTTCCACAGTTTAATGACATATTAAAAAGTACAGTTATTGGAACTGCTAATTTTGTGGCACACTCCCTGAGGATTACAAATGATATATTATCAGGGCCACATGTTTTATTTACGTTGGTGGTTCTTAGTACCCCGATGACATTATCATAAGACACCCTGGTATGCGAAATTTGGTCTGATTGAAAGGGATATTGGGATAATGAAGATTATCTACCGATGTAAAGACAGATTGAAAATAGTCCGAACATAGTTCGGCTATATCAGCTGCCTTCCTCGGTGCCGTTATATTCCACTGAGTTAGGAGTGTTCACATTCGTTTGCTTGGTTTTGGCAAAACTGAATAGGCGTTTACTATTTTGTTTAAATGATTGTTCGATTTGACAAGATTTAACAAGATTTAACAAGATTTGCTATCCAAGCCAAAGGCCCAGATGGCAAGTGGACAAGGAAGCCATTGGCTTATCGAGAGTCCATCAATGTTCATCTACTTATAACCCGCCCTCCTGAGATATGTGTCAACCTTGTTTTTAAACATATTCACGCTGCTAACAGTTACACAATCTGTAGACAATTTGTTCCATTCATTTATTGTCCTCTGTGAGAACGAGTGCTTCCTGATGTCCAATCTACATTGATCCTTTACTAATTTTACCTGATGTCCTCTAGTTCTACTATCCTTCTTGAGTAAGAAAAACATATTTCTATCAATATTTTCATACCCATTCAATATCTTAAAAACTTCAATCTGATCTCCTCTTAACCTCTTTGTCTCTAGAGTTGTTAAACCACATTTTTTCAGGCGTTCTTCATAACTAAGGTCTCTAAGTTCTGGAATCATTTTAGTTGCTCTCCTTTGTATGCGTTCAAGCGTATCTATATCCTTCTTACGATATGGTCTCCATGCTTGTATACAGTATTCTAAATGAGGTCTAACTATTGCTTTATAAAGAGGTATAATTAACTTTTTTTCCTTGTATGTTATGTTTCTTCTAATCAATCCAAGAATTTGATTACCCTTTGAAGCTGCAATACCACACTGCTCTGAAACTTTCATATCAGCGCTTATTGTAACTCCTAAGTCCTTTTCTTTTACAGTAGTACCCAGAACAGTATCTCCCATTTTATAGTTTACATCCAAGTTCCCATGTCCTGTATGTAGGCATTTACATTTCCCAAAATAGAACAGCATCTGCCATTTCTCAGACCATTTCACTAATCTGTCTAGATCGTTTTGTAAATGTTGTTTATCACCATCAGTATTAACCTTTCTAAACAGTTTTGTGTCATCCGCAAATGTCAGTACGTTACTTGTTATACTGTCGTCCAAGTCATTGGTATAAATTAAGAATAATATAGGTCCTAATACTGATCCTTGAGGTACCCCACTCAAAACCGATTTCCAATTTGAAACTTCTCCATCTACTACAACTCGTTGTCTTCTGTCAGTCAGCCATTGTTCTATCCAGTCAGTTATGCTATCCCCGATACCATGGGTAGATAATATCTACTGGCGATCCCACGTCTATCCACTTAGTGATTTCTTCCAAACAACATAACATATTTGTTAAGCATGACCTCGCTTTAAGGAATCCATGTTGAGATGAATTTAATAATTTATGCTTAACGAGGAAGTCCACCATATGGTCTTTAATTAACCTTTCTAATAATTTATAAATCACTGACGTTAAACTCACTGGTCTGTAATTCTCTGACTTATTTCTCGAACCCTTTTTAAATAATGGTATGATGTTTGCTTCTTTCCATTCAAACGGAACAACTCCCTCTATTAATGACAAGTTGAATACTCTTGCAAGTGGTATACTGATTTGTTCTACTGTTTCCATTAGTAATTTTGGAGGAATCCCATCCACTCCCGGTGATTTGTTATCCTTCATTGCCTTTATTTTCTTAGCTACCAATTCTGGAGTTACAACTAACGGACCTAAATAGTCAAATTTAGCCCCCTGAAATTTAGCATCAGCAACTGGTAATGAACTAATATCTTCTTTGGTAAACACTGAACTGAAGTAACCATTTAGGTCTTCCGTCATTAAAATTTGGATCGTAATTCGGAAAATACTCGATAGTCAGTTAGTGAATGTGGGCGTTTCCACGTTTTGTGTGCGTCGTCTTTCTCTTTCAGGGATGAGATCATATCGTTATCATATCATATAGGGTACTTACGTCCGCGAATGCGCATACGAGGAACACATTCGTTTATAGCAGCATACACAAAGTCATAAACTAAATCAAAAGCCTCGTTAGTGCCGGTAGTGTCAGTCGGAAGCGACCACGGGCTATAATGCAATGAATGTCTTAGGTGTGTAGAATCTGCTTTGCGATAATTGTGCACAAAACATTCCGCATGTTCCTGCTTTGGTCGGCGGGCACACAAAAGTTTACAGTGCAGGGCGTCATGGGTGGATTTCACCGCCTTCTCTGTTTTCAGAACGTTGCACTGACCACCGTGCACACAGACGAGGTCCAGGATGTGCTCGTTACACGTGGGGTCTCTGTTACAGTGCATTATACCGCTTTCACACAGCATTTCCACACACATAGCTCGGATTGGGGATTGGTCCACGAATGGGGCATTAAGCCTATTGTGTTGTTTGCCGGTGTCCATTCGATGTATCGGCGATTGAAATCGCCTCACAGTAGAACACAGTCGCAGTCATTGTTCATAGCATTGTAAACTAGATATAGCGACTTGTCTAGCTCTGACCAGGTGTCCACATCCGACCAGGTCGGGACGTAAACACACCCCAAGTAGAGGATATGACCCTCCAAACGCGTCTGAGTCCACAATATTTCCAAATCAGTTTCCAGATCGAACCTACGTTTGGAACAATAGACAGCACGTATTGGCTCGAGGTCGCAGACCGAGGGCAAATACACAATACAAATATATTCTACTATTCTACATCCAACACAAGTATCCGTGTGTCTAAATTCACGCGCCTTCAAAATGTTGAACATGCACCGAGTATTGCATCACGTGTGTGACGTGGTTGTTTCTGATAATACGTTTGACATATTGGCCTGAGGCATTTAGTGAACATTGCTATTATGACTGTCACGAATGAACTACCAGGTAATCTCGTCCTTGGGGACGGGCATTTTTGCTAGTGGAACTGTAACTAGCAGAAACCAAGTTAACATTGCGTTCGCACCATAATAAGTTACAACGGGTTATTTCGAGTGGCTCGCCCCTATGATCAAACTCCCCACCAGTGGCGCCACTCACCATTTCACCAACTCCACAACTTACATTTCATGGACAGTTTCTGCACATCTTTATTTCATTTGGTAAACTCCAAATTTTTCTCAAGTAATCTCTCAGTTTCAGTTGCTTTCAATTGTGCATAGTGTTTGTATTTAAATGTGTTTGAAACACAACAACATTCGCTTCTGTTTGAAACTACATTACGTATACTCAAGTGGACAGTTGGAATGACGCAACTAGTCGTAAACAGCAACGACGTTGACCAGCCAATCAATCCTTTGAAAACTCCGAAACTGTCTATCTTTAACGTCTATTTTTAATTTTTAATCAATTTGTGGCAGTGGTGATATGCTGAGTGGTGCCACTATCGGGAATGTGCTCTCCAAATTTAAAGTCCAAAATGTAGTGTTATATTATCCACAAGAGGCGCCACTTTTAGTTATCTGCATAAACAACAGTTCAAAGCAGTTTGTCAATGGTCTTGTTGCTGATATGTTTGTGTTGTCATTAAAGTTGTTTACAAGATTATTCACCGTTTTACTCCAGTTATTGATATTTAAATTGTGCGTCCTGTCGGCAACAAGAACGTCACCCAATGATACGGGATAAACACCACCTGCTCTCACTGTGTAAAATCTGCCCCTCCTTCTTTAAGGATGAACAAAATCATTCTGTGAAGGCACGTTCGGGTTCTTCGTCAAAGACGGGTCAATGGTTTCGACCGGGGGTTATTGAGTCGACAACCATTAACATTTCGAGTTATCGACTGGTAATTACGAGATGACGGGTTCGTTAACTCGTAATTAGCCCCTTTGGGGTGTTGCCTTCTTCCTGTCGTTCAGGGAGTCGCTATCTCCAATGCAATTCGAACAGCCCCGACTGCCCATTGCCTCACGTTGTCAATCCAGGTAGTCCGTCTTTGACCAGGTTTGTTCTTCCCGTCGCCCTCGTCGCTTGGTTCTTATGTGTTTAGATACCCGAGTACACGAGCAAAAACATGAAAACGTGTTTGCTGGAGAGTTGGAGAGGCTGAGTATACCGCACATACCTTCGACAGCACCATATCTATACCGGACGGAGAGGCTCAATTTGATCCTCTCCATTCACCTGCTCCAACTAGGTAACATTTTATGACAATCAATTATCGACCCCAAATGAGTACAATTCTTAGTACATCTTAGTATAATGCACCGCGAGTATGTATGTATGTATGTATGTATGTATGTATGTATGTATGTATGTATGTATGTATGTATGTATGTATGTATGTATGCATGCATGTATGTATGTATGCATGCATGCATGTATGTATGTAAGTATGTATGTATGTACGTATGTACGTATGTACGTATGTACTTATATACGTATGTACCTATGTACGTATATATGTATGTATGTATGTATGTATGTATGTATGTATGTATGTATGTACGTATGAATGTATGAATGTATGTGTATATATATATATATATATATATATATATATATATATATATATGTATATATGTATGTATGTATGTACGTATGAATATATGTATATATATATATATATATATATATATATATATATATATATATATATATATATATATGTATGTATATATGTATGTATATATGTATGTATGTATGTATGTATGTATGTATGTATGTATGTATGTAAGTACGTACGTACGTATGTATGTACGTACGTACGTACGTACGTATGTATGTATGTATGTATGTATGTATATGTATGAATGTATGTATGCTTTTAATATGTATGTATTTATGTATTTATGTATGTATGTATGTATGTATGTATGTATGTATGTATGTATGTATATGTATGTATATATGTATGTATGTATGTATGTGTGTATGTTAGGCTACTCCTAGACGCTTTCCATCTCGGACGTAAAACTGTCAGGGGTTCATCTCACGGTCGGGTCAACTCAGTTTTATTTTTTTTAGAAATTCAGCCTGCTATTACAATTTCTACAAACAATCGAATTGTCCTATGTAGTCATTACATACAATTGTTCGCAACGTTATGCCAACAATTACTACCAAGTTGTGGACGACATTACACAACGGCAACGCGTCGCTACACGTCCTTACAATTGCCAGTATTACGGCGACATTTTGGGAGATGTTGCCTGGCAGCACATAGTATCAAGTCATAAATGACATTCTGTGGTAATGTTGTGTATCCTGAAATTGTGTAAGCACAAACTACCAAGTTGTCACATTTGTTTGTTCTGTCGAATTGAGCGTTGTGTGGCGTGATGTTTTATTTTTGCTTAGCACAACTAGTAGCATCGTGTGGGAATATTGTTGTCTCATAGTTGTTAATCTGCTCAATACGCCTTTCGCGAAATGTTTACGGTTTTTACAACGATTACTATACAAGGTATTAGGTTTTATAGTTTTCAAATGGTCGCTGACTAAAAATTCTCACACATGAGTTCGACAACATTTTTTGCAGGCATTTTCGAAGAAATGCTATACGTATGCACATAAGCACATAAGCACATAAGCACATAAGCACATAAGCAATGTTTCTTCTGATCGCTCCATTGTTTGTGTCACAGGCTGCGGTGCTTACAATCTACGATTGTTCCTCTGCTGCGACGACCCTCATCAACTTAAGGTAGCAACGACGCATGCTGCGGTACCCGGAGCTACAATACCAACATCTACACATGCTGCGATACAATCCCTGAACGATAACAATGCATGCTGCGATATCACAGCCTATAATACCGACTTACACATCTGCTGCGCGGGAACATTTCAAAACACTAGCACTAACGTGGCATGTTGTAGGACCAGGACATATGACAGCCATTCATTATTCAGCGGAGTGCTTCGATCGAAGGGCAGTGCCGACGCATGCTGCGGTATCGTGGGCTACAGCAGCCATTGGTGGAGATGCTGCAATGGGCGATTGGTGTTCGGACAAAGCTGCTGTTAAATACACCATTGTCCTACACAGCGGCTACTCATTTTGGTGACAGTGGCGAGCTTAAAACTCCATCGTCAACTGATTTAGCCTATCACTAATCCAGTTCGTTGACGTCCAAATATGTTGTATGTGAATAGTCTGTGTAACATCTGCTGTCGCTTTAATAAAAAAATGCGTATTTTGTTCAAATCATCGACATGATTGATTTTAGTCGTTAAATCTAGTAAGTTTCTAAAAATTGGTAAACATTGTGCCGATCAATGCCGATCATGGACGTGAGTTTTTATTCGTGAGTTTTCAGCGTTTCTATTTTCACTTCAATTAATGTTTGACCAAACAATAACTAATTTAATAGTTTGTCTGATGATTTCACACAAAAATGCATTCAAAAGTTGCACAAAAGTGGTAGCATGTTACAGTGGATACTAAGTTGATTTGATGTTTCGCAAAATGAATCCAAAATTAGACTAGTGCCAAAATGGAATTGAGCAGGGACCATTAAACTACTTTAAACTGCTTATTATGTCGGGTGTTACTTACACAAATAAATGGAAATGTACCGCAGAAGCATATATAATTTCATGTACTTACATGTCGTTTTCAGAAGGTGACTCCCTTTTTGAAACTACAGTAAATGTATTGTCACATTATATTGATGAAACAGTTAGCTGACATACATGTATTTTGGTGTTCTATGCAACAAAGCATCTTCCAGATCGTGTGTATACATACTGGTTGAGTTTGATTTAACCAAATATCCAAGTTACCAAGATGCATCGATGGCTTTGTTTGATTGGCAGTTGCTTTGTTTGATTGGCAGTTGTTTTGTTTGATTGACAGATGCTTTGTTTGATTGGCAGTTGCTTTGCATGACAAACAAATCGTGCGTGTATCTGCATGCCTGCGTCATTGTAGCATCCCGTGTATGTCTTTTGTTTATCGAACAGTAAGTGACATGACACCAATTGGTTAGAAAGAGAGTTACTTGTGCACATTAAATATATTTATTTTGCTTCATTTATAACCTAACTAGCCCTCATCAACATCAGACGTCGTGTTACAAATGTATATATATATATCTTTGCGGCAGTATTTTTACAACGATGCTTTGAACTAAAAACAAGTTGGAAAAATAAACGTTGTACCTAAATAAATGGTATCATATTTGCAATATGCTAATATCATCAACATAACAGGGGAAGGCGAGGCATGTCTGCACACCTAAGGTGTATTTTGTACAACCATTTACGAATCTTTAACTCCATCAAGAGAAACGTATATGGTATCAAAATACATTGATCACTGGTGTACGGATATGCCCCAGGGTACTGAGGCATAACCACACAGGTATTTGTTAACACACCTCACGAATTTCAGTCGTTTGCTACAGAGCAGAATATGAACTGCAATGACAAATTTCAGGTTGTTGAACATTATATGTTTTGTTGGGTACATCCACAAGTTTTACATGGGGATCAAATGCCCCTTATAAATAATATGACATAATATAATAAATAATATAACATAATCAGCTGTAATTCATATTAAAACATTACCTAAATTTGGCGATATCTGGCGAAGTTAGTGCGTGATATTGGTCTGTTTCAACTACAGCGCGCACAAAAAGCCGCGCGACGAAGAAAAGCAAAAGACAGAATACAAACAAAATTATCATTATACACTTCAAGATACACGGACAATGAAACCACGTTAACACTCGCGTCATAAGTTTACTGTCCTTAACACACCCTACCTCAAAATCCCACCTCCCACATATTTCTTAGGCACACCAATTTTTAAGCTAACCTCCCACCATTTGTTGGAACAACCTCCTATAATGACTCATGCTTCCGTTAATACGGGCGAATCAAATAAAATATGTTGTTTAATAACATCTACACCATGACGTCACGTTACGTAGATGAACTTACTACACCGGGGCATATCGGCACACGCCTGGGGCATATCGGCACACGCCTGGGGCATATCGGCACACGCCTGTGCCCCAAACGATTGGCGGAGTTTTTATGTACACGCGGTTTATGGCGGTAAAACTTTTTTTTTTGTGTGAAACGACAACAATAATAACACACTTTCACTGTATCAATTCAGGCATACATGTCGTGCTGTGACAGTGCATCTCTGGTTCGTTCTTGTGTGTCACGGGTCATATTTGGTCGCAGCAACCATTTAGAATTAGGAACACGTGAGGTCAGACTGTTCAGCCATGATATCCAATGTGTTATCTAAGCAATCCACCAGTTTAATATGTCAATTAGTCATCTTAGAAACAACAGGATAGCTGCCCACTTTGACGCCTCTGCCAACATTTCTGCATCGAAAAGGTACGTTATTTGGAGAATGAACCGCATACTATTTTTGTATGAACATTATCTGTAAATTATGTTTTTGTTTTAGAAAGGTCGTTAAGTTGAGTTGTAACACGGAATTGCCTCAAACACCAGACATTTTGACTCGTGTCGTAAGGGTTGTCTCGAATCGTAAGGGTTGACTCGTGTCGTAAGGGTTGGCTCGTGTCGTAAGGGTTGATTCATGTCGAAAGGGTTGACTCGAGTCGTAAGGGTTGTTTCGAGTCGTAAGGGTTGACTCGTGTCGTAAGGGTTGATTCATGTCGAAAGGGTTGTCTCGAGTCGGACTCGAGTCGCCCATTTTCATAAATTTTCGACTTGACTGGAATTCAAGGATATGACTAGAGACATGACTTTGACTTGGAGGTCATTCTTGAGACTTGACTTGACAGTTTGTCTGGTGGCTATAAACGTACACAAAACAAGACCAGATTGTTGTGACTGGCCTCACCGAAAACAGTTATTATTAAGTACATCCAATGTCGCAGGCAGTCCCTGCTACCTACGCCCTTGCATGACTCATTTATCGTGCAGCGGAACGAATCGACGGCCACGTTATGATACTCGCCTGATAAGGCAATATCCTGTTCTATTTCTATTTTTGCTGACTTTAAATATGTATGAGATACCCGATGACTGCGTGCGTGCGTGCGTGCGTGCGTGCGTGCGTGCGTGCGTGCGTGAGTGCGTGCGTCCGTGCGTCCGTGCGTGCGTGCGTGTTATATACGTATTCCGTTCCATGGTTTTGTAATAAGAGTTACACTTGTTTTATTGCAGAGTTGTTCATTTATGTCCTTGACGGTTGTCATTGGTGTTGCCAGTAAATCACGAGTTGGGCCAAGGTAGTGTACCCGTCTAGATAGAGCCAGTCATACTTTACGCGGCCATCAACTGAAATAGATCATGTACAGTGCTCTGATTGTACATATTTTTATACAGAATGTTGGTGGTTTGTGAACATGCAATCGTGTATATAACGTATACAGCATCAGCAAAGCCTTTTTTGCTGTTTCATGGCGATTAAACGCGCGTGACTTGTCAATTATCTGGCACTGTAGAAATTACACGCAGGCGCTGTACGGCAAATTCTAAAGCACACCTAGTGTGATAAACAAACTGCGTGTTTTTACAACTGCCCCAGCTGAGCGTTTTGTGCAATGTTATCTAAGCCGCTTTACGTGCGTCATCAACTGAATCTAAGATTAAAATGCGGCTCTATTAGTAAACTGTATTCCGTCGAAATTGTATTAAAAGGCACGTGTGGTGTGTGTGAGTCACTGGCAAGCTAAATCATTGTCAAGCAATGTTACTGTCAACCGATGTCATTGAAGACACTTTTAGTGTTCTTGCGGTTACGACAAAGCCATTAGAATGTGCCACAAACAAATGTATATACACCATGAGTTGATATTGCCTGTCACGATTTGAGCTCCTTGGTGTCAATTTCGAACGAATATTATAGCGTGACTTCCGCATTTCATCATATTTCAAAGCCAAGTGAATAAACCCAATACCAGCAAGGAGGTGGTGTAGTGGGTGTCGCTGTATTAATAGCGGGTGGTGGGGCAAAGCGTGTTTGTGTTTATTCATAGTGCACAACTTCTATGTTGAATAGATGTGAATCATAGCAGATGCTCTAACGACAATGTGAATGTTGTAGCTAATGTATAGGTGTGTGACTACGACAAGTAAAATATTTTCCATTTATTTGTGGTGTTTGACTTGGTATAGACTGCAATATTATGTCTTAGCGTCGAAAAGTTGGAGTAGAGTGTTGTGTGAAACGACCGGGTGGATCGAAGGCTAGCATAGAATATGAAGTCACGCGACTAGCACGGTACCTCTAAGCAATACCGCCGTGTTCACGTTTACACGAGCGATTAGTTGCCTAATTTGTCGGGCGACACCTTATTGCTTGACAACGCGCATCTAAATTGAGTGCGCTTTCACAAGAATAATGTGTCTAAACAGTACCCGTGCGATATACTGATATACTGCCTGAATCACCATCTGAGTTGCACAATTTGCTGGACGAAGAACAAGTAAAATAGTATATTTTTACCCTCCCCCCGGCGTTTCGTCAACGCACGTTGGATAACAACAACAGGAATCATTACCTAGATTGTTTCGACATTAGGTAAACTATCATCGCTGGGAGCGCGTTTGATTGAAGATCCATCAATTGCATTTCGACTCATGCACCAATCCCATTTATTTTAGTTCACTGAGTCGAACATGTAAGCTTTTGTATTATTAGTATGGTGTGCTGTTGCCCTATATGATGCGAAGTAATCTGCAATCTGGTGGCATGATTACATCCTAAGACTGAATAGGTGCACAGCATCGAAGACTGAATAGGTGCACAGCATCGAAGACTGAATAGGTGCACAGCATCGAAGACTGAATAGGTGCACAGCATCGAAGACTGAATAGGTGCACAGCATCGAAGACTGAATAGGTGCACAGCATCGAAGACTGAATAGGTGCACAGCTTGCTTGTGCGATCATTGTTAATTTTGTATGTTTTAGACAGTGCGAAGTTTTATTGCAGCCAATCTGCCGTAGTACCACCATTTTAATGACGGTTAGTGTCATCATCGTTGACGAGGTAAAGCAGAAAAGACGGAGATGGCTTGGCCATGTTCTCCGCACGGACGAGGAAAGCATTTCCGTTGTCGCTTTCAAATGGACACTACCTGGAAAAAAAGAGGCAGACCACTAGTCACTTGAAGAAGGACGGTGAAGAAAAGATGAAGACCGCTGAAAACATCCTGGATCGAACTTGGCTGACTCGCCCAAGACCGGGCTGGCTGGAGAAGATTTGTTGTCGCCTTATACTCGATTGGGAGCGAAGAAGACTGAGATAGTTAGTGAGTGAGTGAATGGGTGGGTGGGTGTATGGGTGTGTGGGTGTGTGGGTGTGTGGGTGGGTGGGTGGGTGGGTGAGTGAGTGGGTGGGTGGGTGGGTGGGTGGGTGGGTGGGTGGGTGGGTGCGTGGGTGTGTGTGGGTGGGTGGGTGGGTGGGTGGTTGGGTGGTTGGGTGGGTGGATGGTTGGGTGGGTGGGTGGGTGGGTGGGTGGGTGGATGGGTGGGTGGGTGAGAGAGTGAGTGAGCGAGTGTCATTATGTTTGCAGATTTACATTATTTAAAATGACTACATTATATTATGTATAACGTCTAGGTATCATGTATACATTACTGGTGATAACATACTGCGTTACCGAGGTATTTTGTCGATCACGTCTTCAACACATGTGGTAAGTAACACTATTTTCGCCAAGGAACCTCATCTAAATACTGTTGGTATGAAAACACAGAAGATGAATACGGGCTGTATATAAATGAGAATAGGTGATTAAACCCAAACAATTATTTAATTTCCCAACGGTGAAAATCTCTAGCCAATTTACGCCGACCACACCTCCACGTTATGTGATGTGGTGGCGAATTTAACATTATTCACTAGTGGCATATGACACGAGACTAAAGAACCTAAGAAACTTCCTGGTTGCTTCGACCAATAGGAGGTGAACATGACGTATTCTTGCTATATTTAGAACACCGTTGTGTGGGAGTCGCTAGGTGTCGTGTCACTGGCTCATTAATATGTTCACCAACGTTGGTAACTATAAAGAAATGGCATGAAAATGACGACGACCACGCCCTTAACGTACATGTATTAGATGGTCCCTGATAGTTGTCATATTCTTTTCAGAGTTTCACCATTGTATACCTGACCGTATTCGTATTATCGCTTTCTTATCTTATAATATCACGTGAGCGTAGTGTAAGGTGAAGCACGTGTTTAACTATATACGAGCCGAACTAATGGGTGCAGACGTATGCAATCCATTGAGTTGCACACATCGTTAGCCGGCATTGCTCTTACGTGATACGAGGTTCTACGCTTACCTTCTGCCAGGGTCATTGTGCTGAACAACAACCACTCTAAAGGTGGGTGTTAACACTTTTTTGGTTTTCATTACTTAAAGTGACTGTATCTTTCATGTTATGCAAATGACAAAGAAAATTACTTTTAAGGTAAAATATTAAACAGATTTACTATTGATTGTCTAAATAAAGACCAATTTTGAAGAGCTGCTGTGCTCACCGGTTCAACTTAATAGTTTAGTTTTGTGGTTGAGAAGGAAGGTCTGGATGATGGATTGGCCTTCTTTGTTGGGTCATCAAATTCGCCCCGTCCCCCCCCCCCGATCACAACAATGCGGTAGTGTCATTTTGGAAATTAATAATAGCATTAAATTACTCAATTATATTGAACTGTTGTGTATACGTTGACATAATCAGTTGTACCTCGTTTTCGATCAAACTTCGATCACCATTAAGTTACTAACTCGCATTTCACGTCTGGAAAACATACTGACATGCGATCGCCACCTTGGATCAGCCTATGTAGCATTAGGTATCAAAGGCCAACTGGAAAAGTGTCTTAAACATTATTTCTGTTCAGACACTGATGTTATCAGCCGTCTCTGTAACATTATTTGATAACTTAATGTCTGCTCCGCTTAATCTCTCATTGATGGGTATTGTTATAGTCTAAGAAACTACTGCTGGTTTGAATGACAGTTCATGTTAGTGCGACACATGACATATCATGCGCACCGTTCCAAGGCTGGCATAGTTTGTGCAATTGTGCAGCGTGATTTATTGTCGTGATCGATGATCTTATCATGTAGCATGCAAGGATGAGCACAACAACAACAATATGTGGGCCCGTCGGAATTGTGTTCGCATGAATGGTGCTGTGAAACATCGTGTTAATATAATTATGTAGAATGCAATTCGCTAGCATGCAAAGCACGTCGTACAAACTGCAGAACATATCATCCTATATTGCAGAACTATTATGTTAGCGAATACATTAATCATAAGCAGCGGAAGCTGTCGAATATTAAAGGGCCGAAGTTGCATTTTTGCGAGCATATTAGGGGTGAACAACGTATATTGAACATATACCTACCCGAAATATTGAGGCAGACTCCAGCTCCCAGGGCTACGACACGACGTTCCAGTACTTTTCATATTTCTAAGTTTAGTGAACTTGCGTTTATAATTTATTATTTTATTATATATAATTTTAACTGTTTACGTTTTTATCTCTTATTGTTTTCTACCACTGTACTTTTATATTTAAAATTACTTATCAATATGTAGATATGTATGCCATGTTATATGTACTAATGAATTAGTATTAGTTAGAACAATAAACCTATTATAGCCTACCGTGATGATAAACTTAGAATTATAAACCTTTTTGTGAGATCTTTGAGAACACCATGTTTGTACAGGCGCTGAGCCTTTTGAAAGACACGGTAAGTATAATGTTTTCAATCCGGCTTCTAGATGTAATAACGTCTGTCGAAACAATGCCTGGCGGCCGTGTCACAGATGAGTCACGGATGACGGGCAAGGTATCAAAAGTCACAGGTGATCCGGTGATCATTTGTCACATGGTTTTGTCCCAATACGACACTACACGACAGAGACTGTGAATCTCGTTTTGCGCATCAACCGCTTCCGACAGCGACGGTTTAATCGAGTCGCTTAAAATTGAGGAAGATGGTAACACGAGACGAGTAACCTGCTAATTGTGAATCTAGTTGAGTCGATACTATTGGGGCATTGAACTCTAGTCAGATCATTATAAAATAGGAGCTCGCGCCAGAGTCGAGTCGTTTACGCAATTCATTAACCGGTTGATTGATCTCATTTTTGTTCAGGGAAGAAACCGTGTCTGATGAATAGATCACAGAAAAATATACGAAAAACGGTTTAATAGTTTTCGAGATATAGCAAAAAAAAATATGTATATATAGATATTGAAATGTTGGGGTAAAATTGTTGTATGTATAATGGTAAACTTTCCGTCGTTTGAGCGGTCACTTCCTTTCAACGGATAGCT
This sequence comes from Lamellibrachia satsuma, assembly GCA_033239005.1. Lineage (NCBI taxonomy): Eukaryota > Metazoa > Annelida > Polychaeta > Sabellida > Siboglinidae > Lamellibrachia > Lamellibrachia satsuma. The sequence continues at coordinate 1,732,721 of BSQZ01000086.1, read as the reverse complement.
GTGAAGCACAACTGTCTTCTCAGTAAACCTCACCTATTTAGCCTATAGCCCAGGTTTCTATGAAGAAATATTTTTTCACATATAAAGTATGATCGTCCTTATCAGTATAATTATATACCATATCATAGGCGTCAGAATCGGGCGGCTTGTGGACCCCATTATTTGAACAATGTTAGCTAGAATACAAGCCTACTTTTTTATGGATATAAATTTCAGGTCCTGTATCTCCAGCAGCAATGCACGCTTTGCTCGCAGTCATGTAAATTGCCCCCCCCCAATATTCAGCAACAATACGGCTAGCATCATTTTGAAAATTAATAATAACATTCATTCATTCATTCATTCATTCATTTAGAGTGACTTAAACGAACTGTTGCGAAAACGTTGACATAGCCAGCTCTACCTCGTTTTCGATCAAGCATCGACCCCCATTAGTTAGGCGCATTTGTCGTCTGGAAAACATACTGACATGAGATCGCCACTTTGAATCAGCCCTCTAGCCTGGTCTGACGCATTTCGTCATCCAGAAAGTCAGACCAAGAATTAATGACGATAAATATTACAGACGTTGCTTATAGACAACTGATACGGTTAGTAAAGTTTATTTGCAAAACGCGATTATTTTTATACATTTCGTAATTAATGGTCATGTACACAATGTGTACTTAGCGGACGCGAATGTTAACACTCGATCTGGCGAACATAAACAAACAAGACACAAAAGAAATAAACATATTATACAATTACAGGCATATGCCTGCGTCAGTTATCGGCGGTGTCGACGGAGGGGGGGGGCAGGGGGATGCGGAAGTGCGGCGGTTGTGGGTGGGTGCGGAGGTGCGGGGGATACCGGTGGGTGCAGGGGTGCGGGGGTACGGGGGTGAAAATCGTCACGGATCAATTACATTCTGCATAGTGATTAGCTATACTATTAATTTTTTATTCATTCAGCTGGATATTTATTATCGTGTTACCATCAATATTTTGTCGGCAGCAACATGAATATTGTTAACTTAGATAGGACGCGATGCATTGGTGCTATGTGAACTATTGGATTATTAATTACATTCAATTAGAATGACCACGACCTTTTGAATGATGTAGTGAATGCATGATACTTCATGTCTAAATACACTTCTTTTGTAAGAATATTTCCATAATGCATATACATTATACCTTTGTGCATCCGAATAAAGGTACGTTCTTATATAGCGCAGTATCCAGTCCGACGGAGTATTCATCAGAGTGCATTACATTTCAAATCCTGGCAGATCCATTCATTACAACACAAATTCGACTTATATGGGAAGCATTCAGCTTCGCTGCAGTTACAGCACGAAGTGGAGTCTCCTACGAGGACGTCACGCATGGGGTAATACAGCATTGCGACATGAGTCTGCCAACTAGGCCGAATACCACATGCACAACATTAAGGTGACCTACAACGACTGAGGTCTAACAACGTACAAAAACAAAGCAAAAACAGTTGACACAGCCACCCATTCATGTTGAAAGCCGGTCCAGCTTGTTTGGCGTCCACATTGAATTTCGTCACACACCGCTTCACGGGTGCATCCGGGTCAAACCTATAAATATGCAGAAACACCAGTACTTATTGCGACGTAATTGTGCCCTCCGCGTGGACCCGTGCAGCAGTGATACACGTCGCTCTAGCTGTTATTGATGTGTGCACTTGTAGTTGTAAGGCTGTCACTTCAGGTAATGAGTTAAGCGGTAGTAAAACTTATTATTGATAATGCCATGCACCAGTTCCTCAAAATTGGTATAATATATATATATATATATATATATATATATATATATATATATATATATATATATATATATATATATATATATATATATATATATATACCCTTGCAAATAAATACATTATTGGTGTGTGTGTGTGTGTGTGTGTGTGTGTGTGTGTGTGTGTGTGTGTGCGTGCGTGCGTGCGTGCGTGCGTGCGTGCGTGCGTGCGTGCGTGTGTGCGTGCGTGCGTGTGTGTGTGTGTGAAGTTCACTGCATGAGTGTGTCATGCGAAAATGCTAATGATTGTAAAATGGACCACTATATTTAAGGAGAATGATTGGCACAATCTACTGCCTTCTCCTGTTGGGAGAGCAGGTGGATTGACAATGTGTGGCTGTCAGTAGACAACTGAACATTCTCGTTGATCTATTTTTGTTTGGTTTCACTTGATAAGGGAGGTATGAACCTGTGGTGTCTGCTGATGTTAATAAGTGGAGGCAACGGTATTCAACATGTAATAGGTTACATACTTGTCATTATCCCGAAAGGTTCACATGTTTATTTGCGCAGTGTGTGTTCTGTTGGCAGAAAAAAAAGTGTAATGCGATTACTGCTTTGGCGGTGGCAATCTGTCTGGGAAACTTATTGAGTAACAACGTAAATGTAACGTTTTGAGGTTTTTAATAATTACATGATTATCATTGCTTTACAAAAGAGTAAACGTTTACGGTATTTTTGTCCAACAGAAGACAATAAATGATGATCAAGTAACTATATACGTGTAGATAATTCAGTTAACGGTAGCAATGTCCAATACAAAAAAGTACGTTCTTATATACCGCGGTATCCAGTCCTTAGGATCACTCAAATAGTTTTACACTTCACCACTTGGCATACCAAACCATTCAAACACCAACTCGACTTCTCTGGGAAGCATTCAGCCACTCTGCAAATAAAGCACGAAAATGATTCGCTCACATGTCCACCACGGTCTACAGCCAGGTACGGATTTATACAGCTGAGTCGTAAATTTTTAAAACGATATATCACGGAGGCTTGTACAGCCAACTCGGTTAAGCATACAGAATAATTAATTATGTAGAGAAGTTTTTGTGTAGCCATTTCAGATCGAAAATAGTCTTCGATTTGTACACTATGATCAAGTCTTTGAAGGCGTGGGTCAGTCAAACCATTTAATTGTGTTGGGGAGATGCTGAATTGAATAACTAGTATATAGTGAATATATTTGAATAGAGTATTGTGTGGCAATGAACTCAAGTTGAGTCATCATAATATTGGCGCTAGCCTCTTACTCAAGTCAATATACTGGCTCAAATAATGATTTCACTGTGAGTACATGGCAATTTGTTTTCGGACAACACACTCCAATCCCATTAATCCAGACGGTGGTCTTCATCATAGGTTTTACACATCAGAACCTCGCAATTTGTTAAGGCAGGTAAGATTCATTACCCGATGTTCGTATATTGTTATTTACATGACCACGCGTATAAGGCGTCGGCAACGACCGCGGTTCCTATGAGTCATGACTTCCTTGACTCCCACTACAACACTTCCTCGTTGGGGTTGGGTTTGTTCACTTGACTCCCACTACAACACTTCCTCGTTGGGGTTGGGTTTGTTCACTTGACTCCCACTACAACACTTCCTCGTTGGGATTGGGTTTGTTCACTTGACTCCCACTACAACACTTCCTCTTTGGGGTTGGGTGTGTTCACTTGACTCCCACTACAACACTTCCTCTTTGGGGTTGGGTTTGTTAACTTGGCTTCGAAGTATGATGAAATACGGAGGTCACTATATTATATACGATCGATATTGACAACAAGGAGCTCATATCGTGACATACATCATCAACAGATGGTGTATACATTTGTGTGTAGCACATATATGCTTTGCAGCAACCGTGAGGACACAAACAATATCTTCAATGTCATCGGTTGACAGCAATATAGTGTGTCAATTATTTAACTTGCCAGTGACTCAAAGACATCAGACGTACCATTTAAATAAAATTTCGTCGGAGCGCAGTTTAATAATTACGTCGTATTTTAATGTTAGATACAGTTGATGAAGCTCGTAAAGCGGCTTTGATAACATTGAACAAGACGTTCAGCTGCGGCAGTTGTAAGAGACACGCAGTGTGTTCATCACGCTGGGCGTCGTTTAGAATTTGCCGATAGTTGTCAGAAAATTGACAAGTGACCTGCGATTAATCGCCATGAAACAACAACAGAGGTCAAGTCATCCCCCAGGCATTACGCCTTAGGAAGCCATGAAGGCTTATATGGCCAGTGCTTAAATCTGGTTTCTGTAGTGCGAAGCAACTTAGAGTGCAGTTTTACTGACTCTCCTGGACGGGACACTAGTCCATCGCAGGTACCTTCCAAACAGTGTTTGTACTCATTTGCAGCTGAGCTGAGACAAAGTAGGGTAAACGAAATTGCCTAAGCTTCGAAAACGAACCGTGCCCAGTGTGGATCTTGAACTCACAACCCTCGAGTTTAGAGTCCAACACCTTAACCACTAGGCCACGGATGCCCCCCTAAACAACAACAGAGGCTTTGGTGATTCATATATGTTACATACATGATACATGTCCACAGAACACCAAAAGTGTTTATCAAAATACAGTGTACACTGATACGTAAGACATTTTAATGTATTGATAAATACTCATGGCGGTCTATGAACATTCAATCATGTATGTAACAGATACGACGCTATTAGTTAACTGTGTTCCGTCGAAATGTTATTTAAATAGCACGTCTGATTTATTTGAGTCACTACGTAGTGAAATCATTGTCCGGCTATATTACTGTCCACCGATGTCCACCCAACGCACAAAGAGGAAGTGTTGTAGTGGGAGTAGCTGTATTAGTGACGTGTGGTGGGGCAAAGCGTCTTTGTGTTTATTCATAGTGTACAGTTTTTATGTTGAGTATATGAATTGAGTAGATGTACCACACACAATGTGACACTCGTAGCTGATGCATCTGTTTGTGCCTACAGTAAGTTGCAAATTATCCATTTATTTGTGGTGTTTGAATTGGCATACACTTCCAGATAATGTCCTAGCGTGTATTTATAACGTCCTACCAGGTAGCCAGGTGCTAGTTGAATCGGCAAGTTGGAGGAAAGGGCTGTGTGAAACGAATGGATGGATCGACGGCTAAAATAGAGTATGAAATCACGAGGCTCGCACGGTACCGCTGAACCACAGCGTCGTGTTCACGTTCTCACGAGTGATTAATTGTCCAATTGGCCGTGCGTCACCTTGTCGCATGACAAAGCGCAGCTAAATTAAGTGCGCGTTCACACGTGTAGCATGTCTAAACACTACCAGTGGGGAAAACGAAGAACAAGTAAGATATATTTTTACCCCCAGACGTTTTGTCATCTCACGTTGGATAAAAACAGGAATGAATCATTACTACATTGTTTC